>LOND01001474.1:68064-83603 GCA_014220965.1 Paragonimus kellicotti | reverse complement strand
ATGGCCGACAGACATAGAGCGAATCAAATGAAACAGTCATATATGGCAGTCAGGGCGTCAGAACAAATCACGTTACAGGGGGCATCAGAAAGCAACGCGAGAAAAACAGTCCAGATAGCGCACAGGCGTTCGACCGCACACCTGCAATCTGATTGGCTGAGTGGAACCATACCACCACCCACGACCATACCATCCGAGCTGGGCCGGCCGATCGATGTGGCGTGATGCGTCCTGGCTGTTTCGTTAGGAGATGCGCTTCCTAATGTGCATCTAGTTGAGTGTACGGACCGATTAGACTACAGATGTTCGGCTAAACGATTGGAAGTTAGAGTTCAAATAGCGGGTGAAATTTGGGACGTTCTTCCTTTGTCTTCTGCCGAAGTTTCTCGTGGACTTCTTGTTTTACATGTTGGACCGATTGGTTCAAGTTTATGATAGCAGTGTTGGTCTGCTGTATCATCTGTCACAAAAGTGAAATTACTTCTGGTTTCTTGGTCTGTATTGGACTTGGCTGTGGGCATTCGTTAATATGTTGAAATGCAGAATTACCTGCAATAGTGGCAACAGGCTCTCATTTGTTCTCACATTTTATTTCGAATTTCAAGTTACCTTCAGTGTGAGTAGTATACTACTCACAAGCGACATTCGGGAACAAAGGGCAAGCCCCAACGCCAGGAAGACGACGGACCAGAAGTGAATATTGGAATAGTGTGCACGCGCTATGGGAGAAGTGCCACCAGGGCGAATGACAACGTACTGCTACCCAATGTATGTGAACGCATATCAGCCGTGCAAATGAGTGTACACGTTTGTGGTCCCATGTTTAACATGACCTGTACGGGAGTTCGTGCAATAAACGAATTTGCTGGCCAAGCGTCTTTGCGGTCACAACACTAGTATAGTTTTGTTTGGCCTGATGTGACACTGTAATCTTCACGCTGTTGACAGATCTTTGGTCTTTCTGTTTTTTAGTTTTATAACTTCTTCAGAGGATGGTGTTGGTAGTTTAATGTTAAGATTAATTTATGGATCTGTTTTTGAAATGTTCTGAATTAGTGACGGTTGTAATCGGTATTCATATGGTTTGTAGAGGAACTGGAACGTTTCTATGTCTAGAACCGTGCCTATTCTCCACAATAATTAAACCAGAAAACCGAATAATGGACAACGACGTTTATTGCAAGTAGACTGGGAAAATGAGCTGTAAGCGAAGCACGACCAACGGCTAGCAAGCGACCGGAAATTATTGTTATGACCTTGGACGGTCGAACAAACGAGAGAATGCAGACATGCAATCAAACAATGTCAATAATGCCAACAGTCAAAATAAATAGCAAGGTAGTTGGAATATGTGGCAAACCAAGAGTGTCTCTGCAGGTTACAAAGTGTAATAACTGAGTTCCTTTTTCATTCATTTGTAAATTCTTTTCAGCTTTCTACTGTTCTATGATTCCATGTCGGCAGAGAGGAGCCAAACTGCTAATTGCTTACCAGCTTATTCTAGAGAGTACCGAGACTTTACGGGTGGCTTTCCTGTGAACCAGAAACTCAGGTTTATGCAGTGGAATGTACTCGCACAGGGTTAGTGACTCGCATAAAAGTTTGAACATATATGCTTGTGTTATAGGTTTCATCCCATTGGACGAATTCATTCATTGTTCCTCCAGTTTGTTGGAGCTTGATCGTCGTTGCGATCAGGTCGTGCAAGAAATTCTTCATTTCAGGCCAGATGTTATTTGTCTTCAAGAGGCCGACTTTATTCATCACTTGGTGAAACGACTTGAAACAAATGGCTTGTCATACTGTTTCCAGTTTTCTCCGAAAGTTTATTCAGCATGTCTCGGCATTCCCGGCAACATCGGACCGGACGGTTCGGCAATAATATACAGGTAACCTCACGAAACACTCATCCATTCTGTAGATCCGACCGTCTTGAATTAATGCAATCCAGAGAACTACCTCTGGACGAGTTTGCTGACCGCAGCGCACTTTTTTGCGAATTCAGACTGATTTTGGAACCCGTCAGTTCATCATCTACGTTTTACGTGACTTCTGCTCATCTGAAAGCCAAGCCCCAATGTTTTAACATTCGTTTAGAACAAGGTCGGTGTTTGCTAAAATCGCTGGATCAACTTGCGCATGAAAAACGCGTCCGCTGTCCTCCTTTGTTCATTTGTGGCGACTTTAATGCAGAGCCACACGAATCCGTTATCAAGATGCTGCTTGGCGCTTTCAGTCAGAATAGTCCGGAATGGAGTCTACATAGTGCTTACTCCGAAGCGAATCTCGGGGAGGAACCAGAATTCACCACCTGGAAAATTCGCGAGAGCAAAAGACTTTCGAAACGAACTGAAGTGTGTCATACCATAGATTACATTTTGTACTCCTCCAAGTCTGTGCAATTATTGGGTGTTTGGTGGATTCCAGATCGACATCTCATTGGTCTCCACGGTCTTCCTTCATCTCGTTTTCCATCTGATCACTTGAACCTCGTTGCCGACTTTGAACTACGACGGGCCGGAATTGGTGACGGCTAAATTGATACGTCTTCAATCAGACGGATATTTTACTGATCTCTTTGATGATTTCATTACTTTAAATATTAATTTGGCCTATTTTGCCTTCCGAATGTACGACTGGAATCAACCACCACATCTGTTTTCTTATGTGAACTAAGCACTATTTTTATACCGATTGTCATTTGATTGTTTTATGGGGATGCGTTGCTTTGTCCGCCTTGATCAAACAAAAATTTCCTAACCTATGCCTCCCTAGTTATGCCAGTCCTACAACTCGTTTTCTTATCGCCACGTGTCTGACATGTCTTCATTACATGTTGTAGTGAGTTTGCGTCAGGCTATTAATACGTGCACCGATTATCAGTCGCACTCCGTCCACCCCGATTACCCCTATTTTTGTTTAGGTGCTTAGACCGTACCCAGATCAAGTTACCTAGCTTGTTTCACGACAACAAGTGTTTTATTGTCGAAGGAGAAAGGGTAAACCTAAAAAGCACACGTTTATTTGAATGTGATAGTCGGTAGGCGTTGCCTCCTAGGCTTGGGAATTCGCGGTCTCTCAAATCGCTAGTTAGAAATGTTATTCTTCCTGGCGGCCCATTACAGCCAACGCTGCTATCGCGTCTTCCGTTTAATTTTATTCTTTCTAATATTTGATTACTTTTTTTTTGAATATTTCTCGTCCTTGTTTCCTTGACCGGCGGTATAAGCCACAGTACCGTCTGGTCAGGCTCTTTGGCCATCATGTGTTTGTGGTCAGACGGCACAACTGACGATGTGGTTTAATGTGACATAATTCTGTTGTCATCAGTGTATAATTAGCTTAAATACAAAATCAGAAGTTCTTGGAAAGGTCTGATCGATGTAGGAATCTAAGTAATACTCAGCTAAGTCAACGGCAAACAAATATTCACAATCCATTTTGTTCACTGAACGAAGCCTTGAAAGGCTTCAGAACGTCAAGAGGTTCGCATGGAAGCAGAATTAATTATGTAGTGGTCGGTTGTTCTCCATAAGACTTTCTTGGGCAGACAGTTTCAGAAGTTGTATCGAGTTACCTTATGGCTGAGTCTTCGAAATGATTGTTCACATGTGACTGCATGAGTGAGCAGTAGAACCTACATCAAGATTGAATCGGACGACTGAACATTAATCTTGACTAGTCGTGGTTTGTGACGACGATAGTTGCATGCCTATACAAAGTTCCCGTGGGAGTACTGGCGAAGGTTTTCGTAATATTTAGGAAATGCTTGCTACGAACTGCAATGAACTGTCTTATTTCCAAGGCCAGACCCGACGCGGCACCAAAGACATCACGGCAGCTAACGAAGTTGCATTTTAGTGGAACGGCATTTAAAGGTGTTAAAGATGCAGTCAGACTTACAATACAGTTGAAGTATTTAGTTGAAATCATTGCAGTTGCTCAAGTTGTTAGCGATGGATCAAACGAACATAATTGTTTGTCTCATCGTTCTCTTTTGTTTGCGTAAGAACATTACAGCATTTACATGCTTACGAGGAGCTCCGTGAGCACTGTGCGTGAATGCACTCATGTACACACATTGGCCGCATCTGAAGGGAGAAGTCGATGACACGGCAATGATATATTTCCGTAACATTTCACTGCATCTTCACAAGCGCGTATTGCTGCCAATTGTGTCTATAAAGTAAACTAAGACTGTTCGGTCGAAGAATGTAATCACACATTAGCCGGAGTGGAGTTCACTATTATTGCAGTGCCATAATGGTAATTAACTCACGCTGCTCACAAATAGGTCTGTGCGAAACGTGGTAACCTAGTGTTGCTAGTCACGTAACCCGTTCAACAGGCCTCGAAAACGTTCACTCGGTGCTGTGTACTCAGAAAGTATTGCGCAACCGATGAAGCTGATCATCGGTTTCGTATTTGTGCAATCGAAGTGATGCTTCAACTTGTTACAAGTTCAGTTCGCCTGGAAATACGCTGGGTCATTCGATGGCCTAATTGTCTCTCCGTTCTGCAGATGTAAGTGGCTAAGTACCTGCATCTTATTTGGTGTACATAGTTTACTTTGGCTGGGTGTGATAATGCATCTTTAACCGGGATTTCTAAGGTGCGAGTTGTGGTGTAGCTGACAACAGGTACGGCAGCTTAATAAGCTTGGTCGTCTTTTGAACATGTTGTCGGCGTCATCTTTGAACGGCAGTTGAAGGAAAACTTTCGCCTTAGGTACATCAAACAGTACCTCACTTGTGACACCAAGTTTCGAATACTTCCTGCAAAAATTGTCGAGGTGACCGTTATCTGTGAACAGTTCAGCAACAACGCGTGCTCCGACTCTAGTTTATCTGGGCGATACAGTTTACGTGCTCCATCGTACAATGTTCCCACTTAATATGGAACCCGAACCAAATTGTTTAAGTGTATATATTGGCCTGTCGGGAACAACATCAGCCGGACGAACTCAGCGGTCGTGCAGACGTTTCTCAAGGGCAAGGCATAGCAGCGCGCAGAGGCCCTGTGAGGCCAGAATAGGTCGCCGCGAAGGTGACACTGACCGCTGAGTTCGACAGCCCTGCCGACTATCAGGGACGGTAAAACAGATCAAGGGAGGCAACTCTTGCGTCTATGCTGTTCCATTGCGAATAGCGTTATCAAGAGCCCTGCCGGAGTCGATCAAGGGCTCTGAACACCGCGTGGTGTCAGATCAATTAGTACGGGCAACGCCGCCAACATTGCGGGAACAGTGCAAGGTTCGTCTCGTCACCCGTCCGATGACTGGAACTGTTGGCCGACACAACCTTTCAGTTGTCAGTTGAAAACCAACTGATGGCTAGCGAGATCAAACTGAACAAAGAAAGCGAACTAAACGAACTCCGAACCGCAGTGGAAAAGTTGGTCCATGAAGTAGCAGCTTCGAATATTAGGACGACGGAGGTGGATTGTGTCAATGTGTGCCGCAAATGCCGAAGATCCGGACACTGGTGGAGAGTATGCCCATTGAACAAGAAAAATCAGTACTTGAGTAAAATTTTCACTGATCGATTTTTGTTTAGGATTCCTACGAAATTTATACTTGAAAAAAGCTGAAGATACTTGCGTACCTGTGTATGTGTTGGACGGTTTATAAAAATTCTTTCACCTTCCGAAGGTTAACAATAGAAGGACCTCGAAAAAGAAAGTTAGAAGATGAGGAGTGCAATGAAAACCCTACCACTGTCTATCAAGTCCCGCTTGGAGCGAGAAATCCGGTAGTCATTCGATCTGTAGGCGGATTTGTACTCAAAGTTAACGGCGTGGCAGAATACGACGTCCGAATCAGTGGCCATTTTTTAAGCCAGTCTTTCATCATTTCTCCGAACGCAGACCAGACTAAACTGAGGACAGACTTTTCAGCTATGTTGAAGTTATGGTCAGTTGGAAATATAATTTGCTTGTGACGAAATATGGCCGGGTTCTACTAGTGAGAAAGTGCAAACAACAGTTTGGACAACTTGAGGCGTCTGCGCCTAAGCCGATTCCAACATGTGACGATCGACTATCAAAGGAGGTGATGCATAACTTCCGACAAGTGCCAATAAAACAGTCGGATCCAGGCAAAATGTCCTCCACTGTTTTGAAAAACCACTATCGGTTTAAGCGTATGCCGCTTGGACTATCGGATGTCTCATTCACATTCGGACGACTATTGATTAACCAATGCTGTATGTGAAGATGACATCTACAACGCCAACGATGCCTATGCTGTATGTTTCGGCTATGTTGCAGAGGAATGTAGGAGTTTTCCAAGCATCTATTGACTAGTCACCCAGAGTGCAAATCACCAGTGTTAAATGTGAGTGGTTTGGAGTTTCACCCACCCTTACGTCACGCAGCTATCAGTATGGATATGCAAACCGAAGGTGTGACCTTTGACCACGACAACTGCAGGGTCTGCATGAACAGTGTGTGAACACAAACTTGATGGCTGGATACGCCTGACTGCATGAGTGAACTACACCGGTGGACGATGCTCATGGTGTCGTTCACCCATTCAATCAGGCGCACCCCACCATTACGTTTACTTTTGAAATGCAACCAGCAAACTCGTTTCATTTTCTGTATGTTAACCTGAACAAGCGCCCAGAGGGTAGCTCACGATGCTCTGTTTATCTTTTGAGCAAGATGGACCGGGCAATACAAAATTTTTATTAGTTTCGTGCCCTTGAAGCAAAAACGATATTTCATTCGCCGCTTGACAAGCGCAGCAGTGAAAATAGGCTTTGCAGACACAAGAGGAACTGGAGACAATCGCTAACGTGTTACAGGAAAATGCCCATCCTGTTCGCTTTATAACCCGAAACATGATTCGTGTCTAAGCCACGGAGTCAAATTACCACGGTAGAAAAGAAGGCTGTTTTCATTCGCCTCCCTTTTAAGAGTGATATTGCAACAGAGACACTAAACCGTCGACTTTATCAGACTCTCAGGCGCACATTTCCGGCGGCAACGCTACGCAGTTGGTTCACCACATCCCTGCTGACTTTGAGCCTGAAAGATAAACTCCCTGTCCTCGACCAATCCATGATTGTGTACTCATTTTCCTGCCTGTTGTACGGCAGAATATGTAGGTCGCACGACGAGGCGTTTGTCAAAACGGATCAAAGAACACCATCCAGCGTGGCTCGGGACAGGTTCGATCAAATCCATCAACAGTGCAGTCGTCGCATATTCGGCACACTAATCACCGGGTTGACCCCACTCAGGCGTTCCTGTGTTGTCACAACGTTCCGGTCAGTCACCTCCAAACTGATCAGACAACGGATGCTGGCTACCGCTGAATCGATCCACATTCGATTACGCGATCCGGTTTTGTATTCACATGAAAAATTCGTGCAAGCGTCGCAGTTACCGTGGTCTAAGGTCACGTTATCGGCGTGCATACCCATTCAAACTCCAACTGATAACTGTGACGTAACGGTGGATGGAACTCGAAACCAGTCATATTTACTGGTAATTTGCTCTCTGAGCGATTAACCTGTAGGTGCTTGGAAATTTTATCACGCTGTACGTGATCCTGTGACATTCTGCTAAATCTTTTTTTTTCTTTTTCGCAAGAGTAATCAGTGGTCTAGATTCTCAACTGAAGTAGACAGTGGTGTTACACGCACACAGGGCTGGTCAGGGCGAAATTCAACCCTTGCCCACCAAACTGATTGGGGCAACTCTTACACTTACGTCAAAGCGCATACTGAGACAGTTTCTTAATCGAGTTGGTTTTTGCAGCCGCTCTACAAAAATTCCCGTACCATCACGAACTCCCTATACAGAGGAATGAAGAACTGCCGGTTTCATTGGTTAGGGAGAGCCAGTCAATTAAGACCGAACAGCTGACTGACATTGCCAGTGGCTGGATGGATCTTCATTGTTGCAACAAATGCAAGTGGCATGGAAATCAAAGTCGCACAAAACCAGAAAAGAGATGTTGAATATGCCAGTGGCGTTTTAGTACCGACCTGACGCAAATAGCCAACGGCAGAAAACGTGTTTGGCTAAAGCGTGGGCCCTGGAAAAATGGAAAGGAGGTTTTCTGGGTCGATGTTTCCATGTGAAGACTTCTGGAGTGGATTTAATCAGCGGAGCTCCGACAATAGCTCGCTCACCGAGACTTGTGACTGCAGTGGTATGAATTTTTAATTCGCTGTGTATCTAGATGAGAAAATTGTGCTTCTGACCTAACACCCCGTGTGCATCATGAACGTGTCCCACGAGGACGCTTTCGGATTTGTTAGTACTGAGCTGGAGCACAATCACGAGGGTTATTTTGAAGACAGGACAACCTCCAGAAGGCAAAGGACATTCGTAAATGAAGGCATTCGGTATGCATTGAGCAGAATTGCGATTAATCGGTGCCGGAATCCTAATGCGCGAACTGTGGGCGGAATAGGCATGTCGGTAATACCGACAGAGCTGATAGAGACACTTGTGAAGGTATGTCATCAGTTGACCTTTTAACCTGATGCAGGTTTGGCAGACGTGTAGTGGTCAAAGACGAGTTACTGAATAGCCTAAGTAAATGCAAGCGTACCTCACTAGGCTATCGGTGACAACAAAATGAACGAATGCAACAGAATAGTTACGAGGTTTCAGCAAGTTACGGTAATCAAAGATTTGACTCACAGAAGGTGTTCAAGATGACCACCACAATATTCCAAATTACCAGTATCCGGAAGTAGGGATATTACGGAGTTACCGTGGACTGCTGAAAGCGCGATCGGAGCTGCGACGATGTTCGTAATACGACGGAGCTAAAAAATTGGGTGAAAGATCCGTGTAGTATCGTCAAGCGACTGCGCAACANTATCGTCAAGCGACTGCGCAACAAGCAGAAGAGCAGACCGGTGCACACAAATTTTTGTATTTGTTTGTATTGTATTGCAAGGTCACTTTTATCAATTTGAACAACATGCAAGAGTGGATGCAAATACGTTGCTGTACAAAAGTGAAGCATCGTTAGTAAACAACAGTGAGAAACTCTACAGATGTTCGAAGAGCAACCTGGTACTTTCGGCATTATCTAGGTGATCATGAGGTGTGTTCATCCGTTACACTTCCGATGCACAGTCGTAGTTACAGTTAGCAATTCCAGTTCTGCCAACACTGCTGGTATCGGTGCCATTATTCTCCTTCTACACATGCACACAATACGCTGACCGTGGTTGGGCATAGCTGATGACCACGAACAGTGTCAACTCAGTAAGTTTTCAGGTTCCCTTACACCACTCAACGCTGTTAAACATCTCAAACAAAAAGAACGACGATACGACAGACCCGGCGTCGACTCCAGTGCATGAAGTAGACGGTCTGCGACACTACTGATGTGATCGTCAACTCCAAGACTTGCATAGCTTCATCCAGTATACGCATTACAAGTTAAGGAGTACCTTCTCATGAGCTCACCTTCGCGCCCTATCCCGCACTCTTCCTTTGGGTAATTCAGTGATTCACAACAATCTGATACATCGAAATCCCCCCCTACTCTGTTCTCAGACTTTTAATAATTTCAATTATTTTGTCCAATTTTGTTGTCGACGTATGTCTGGTGCGTCGTTATTTGTGTATTCTGTGTTACTTTTTGTGTTGTTCACTTACGAATTAAAGGTAACTTTTAGTTCTGTCGACGCATACTGGATGTCAGTGAACTTAAGAAATACTGAAGCAAACGGAATTATTACCGGAAATCGGGATAGTGCTACCAGTTACGTTTTGAAGCACCAGCAATGTCAAATCATAAAAGGCAGCGACCACTCAAATTAGTATCTCACTAGTTAACCCCGGTTGTTGAGGTTGGTGAACTGTGGTTAGTGGTCGTGATGGGCCCCTTACCGTTAACCTCTCAAAGTAACCAATACTTCGTTGGTATGACGGAGCGTTTCACAAGGTGGTTCGAATCAGCCGTTATATCTGGCCAACGTGCGTGCGCTATATGTAGAGCTGCGGTGAAACGCATTGTTGGAAATGACGGAATCCCACAAAGCTTATTGACCGATCAACGCCTCTGTTTTCAAAGTGAAAAGTTCCAGGACTGTTTGAATTGACGGCGAAGCAAGAATGTTCGCACAAAACCAAATAGCCCAATATCAGACGGACTAACGAAATGAAACAGTGGCACGATCAGAGAGGGGGGAAAAGATGCTATCCTTGATTTTGCTTTTGGGCACAATGCACTACAGGAAAATTGTCATTTGAATGAACGTATGGACAAGTGCTACACATGTTAACTGATCAGGAAATTGGATTTTGTGAATACAAATTGTTGGATGCGGCTGAGTCAGCAAAAGCCCAGAGGCTACCTAACCGGAACCTGACGCTTTCACAAGAGGATGCCAAGGTACAGCCAATCGCAATGTTATTTGAACTTTTCACGGTGTTTGGACCTGGTTGGATGACCAAGTACAGAGACAGGCGGAGTCCGGATGCAACAGGACCCTGATCTTAACAGTTTCTCGCGAATTGGAGGGGACTGTGCATAGTAGTGGAACGTCGTTGCCCGGTTTATCAGATCAAGAATGAGGAACATTAGCTTTGGGCTCGCGGAAGCCAGTTGAGAAAGTGATAAATCGATTAGAAAAGAATACACACCGCCTGTGTTACCATCACCATTGCCGATATGCTGATCACTAAGAGGTCAAATAGAACCTGAGCGAATTTAACTGCGGTCTGAACGATCTTTATGGAAAGGAGCGCGGTGAGGATTGACGGCCAATTCGTACTTCTCGTGAGTAGCCGGGCGGATACTTGTATTGAAGTGTCGAAGTAATCCGGAAAACTACATATACTTGATAAGCAGTGTTGCAGGATATTGTATTTTTCATACAGGATCTGGGTACTAGCAACCACACCGCTCAATGAATATCTTTATGTGCAAATGAGTATTCGCGTTCGTGGTGTTGTTGAAGCATAGGCTACCTCTATCGGTTTTCTAAATAAGTACTCCTTGCGCCTTCCGCTTTCATGACTCACAACAGTGTGAATCCTGTATACCGGATTTTGAAAACCATTACAATGTTCGTTGTCACAGACTTAGTGAGTTATGTTTTGTCAGACTTCTGGATCCTTCGTAGAAGCATTCGAAACAACTAGGCCTGAAGTCCAGGACCACAGGATTGATCGTCAATATAATTGCCATAGTATCTGGAATCCTATATTAGTATGGTGAATCAAACGGATAGTGTTTGAAGGCAATTTTTGCATTTGGATTAGTGTTCCTGACTAAGTTATGGTGTTAGTACTATCCGGCTTCAAATGTATTCTGTTGAGCAGACAATTAAATTTGCCGCTGACTATTTCCGAAGTTGATGTATAGGGATTTCTACATAGGTGGGCCGGTCTGCACTTTATTCAGAAGTTTGAAACAGTTGGTTCCCTTGAACAGTTTGAACAAAGCAGTTAGAACACGAAAACTGGTAGATGCAAGCATTTCGTATTGACTCGTCAGTACCAAATTTACAATAACACGGGTGTTTTTTTTATAGCAAACAACTAGAGGGGTGGATAATCAATAAGCAGGTTAGGATAGGTCATTAAGTCAAGTTTGCTGGACTTACTTCTGGTTGGACTTACCAGAAAGAAGTGACGGGACCTATCCTAATCGGCTGAAGAAGTTTTATGCATTTAGTCCCTGGTCATTTAGTCTTGTTAGATGTCCGACGCTTGGTTTTATGACAGCGACTGTCCTGTGATTAGATTTCGTAGCTGATTGTGTTAGTCTCTCATGAAGTATGTGAAAGTCGCTGTAATAGGGCAAAAGGAAGTTGCCGACCAAACTATTTGTCAGGTTGTTTCATGTTACCTTTAAACGGTGCAGCAAGAGATTCCTCAGAGTTAGAAAATGTTTGCCGTCACACTTTCACATTTCAAACTTTCTAGTTGATTTTGCTAACGGTAATCGGAAGTGAATGTACTTTAAAAGTTGCATTTGACCGACAAGCATCGATCATGGCTTGTAAACACATCATTTATGTGAACTAAAACAAAAGTGTTGTGTATGTGTTTGGCGATTCTATCACGCTTTTGACTGATACGTCCACAAATTGGTCCACATCGATTGGGAGGACTACGTGATCAACGAGGCCACCAGCTAGTGGATATTTTCATACACGACCACCTGAGTTAATTAAAGCACAGTATGCTACAGTTGGACCACGCATGTTGTACGCCACTAAAACGTTGACCTCATAATGCGCTGGTTATTAGAACCATCACACATGAAATAAAACATGAGACTGTCGGGGAACGGTGTAATTACAGCCTACCAAGAGTATGATTATTTTGTTCAGTAACGTCCATGATTGTCACTGGCCAAGTTATGTACCTGACGATTACACCTGACTGGTTGGGAGCGTTGTCCTACATGACAACGTCCCATTAAACTACCTGCCTGCACCCAAATAATTACTAACCTTTCTAACTGATTCACTTATATAGGTTTAAAACATGGCGACAAAACGATGTAACAAACGAACGTCACAGAGACAAATGTGATGGAGTAAACGTTTTCAGTCTTATGGTAATTAGCTGCCACCATTTCATTTATTCCTTGGTTCTAAAGTTTTAGCACGAGGTTAGAATAAGCGAAATGCGTGCATCTCGTTGTCGTCAAACCAAACCCGCTTACTCCACCTTGATGTATACTAATGTGACATTCTTTTGTGTCACTGTTTTGTCTCCATGCACCTAGCCTATAAAACTGAATATTTAACTAACTTTCCAACTAATGTTAGCTTGTAAGACACATGATCCAGCATCGAATTTCCAAAGGGAGATTAGACAGGTGCCGAACGATGCACTCTGAAGATCGTTCCGCTGCTTTCATTTCTATAATTTCGATAGTTCAATCGTCACGTATGGTTATCGGTTTCTTGTGCTACAGTGCACGCTGATCGGGCTCATGGTGGAATGCAAGGATATACCGGTCGTCCAAAAATTGTGCACCCGAAAGCATAATCCAAAGTCCAGATTATTTCATGGGAATTTCAGCCGAAAGGCTTAGTAAAAAAAAAACAAGCCTAATAACTGAGTCAGGTTAGGAAACCGCACCAACACAGCGTTATAATCACACCATACTAGCCAGCTTGATGGTGTAAGCGCATTTCAAATCAAATCGCTCGATTCCACCGTCCCGGTGTTTTGGCCACTACGAAAGCACATGACTGCTGACAAACATCTCAGTAAACGGCTCGGCGTTTGGAAGGTAGAATGGGGCTGCGAACCAACATGAATCAATGAGTGCAAGTGGACAAGGTTAAAATATGATGTTTCCCTAACAGAGCGTGTTATCATGATAACTTTTTAATCAACCGATAGATAATAAAAAGCTGCATTCATGGACGGAGCAGATGTAGAAATCAGTAAAAGACTGATTGGAAGCAAGTAGTTTTCCTAAAGAATCTGAGGCACGCCATATTGTCTTTTGGTTTGCCTCAATAGTTGTGGGTTGACTTGATGTAATAAAGCCGTGTTGCCAGAACGCTTAACGTCGCGTGGCATTTCTCAGTTTTGTGGCCTTTTTATTCTGTCAAATCTACTTCATGTCAGCATGTCCTTTTCTTCCATTCTTCTAAATTGTTGACACAGTGGAAGCAACTTGCTGGGTTATCAAAATCGACGTGGACAGCTTGTTCAGAAGTGCTATCCGTAGCTAATTTCTGTGCTTCCTAGATAACTGCTCTCTCTTGGACATAGCTGTGCGCAGCGAGGACTGGACGAAATATCACGCTGAAAGAAAATCACACCAGTGGATCATGATCAAGAGGGCACCACTGACGATGTATTTGTTGGTCACGAACAATGTCCGTCGTAACAAAATTTTTCATTAGCATTCATATGGATATACAGGCAATCACATCCTGTAGCATCTGTAGATCTTTAGTGTACCACGCGCTTCAGTTCAGGGCCGTGCAATCGTCGTTCATTGGACCTTCGGATGCTCGTTCAGATCGAGTTCCTCAAAGCGGTCTTGTCCAGTGCCAAGTTTCCAACATCTGAAACCTGTGTTACAACGCGAAGGACTTATTTGGATAACACCCTTGTATCGCAGTCTCTGATCGCCAGGATTTTGCTTACCTACTTTCACTTGTCTCTACAGCAGCTGATTAGGAATTTATTAGTCGCCCATTCTAGGGACGTGACCCAGCCAACGAAGCTGATTCAGCATCAACATGGCTTCCATCCCGTTCATGTCCGCTCGCCGCAAGTACCTCAGTGTTCGGAACCATGTCCGACCACCGAATACCCAAGATGCGTCTCAGACATTGCAAATCGAAACGGCTCAGATACCGAACCTTCTGTTTTCCGAGTTTCGTTGCCGTACAACAGCGTGGATAGCACGATTAAGCAATTGACAAACAGCTTGGTTTTCATCTCCAGGTCGTGGTTTTTTACAGACACGTATTTCAATAATTTTAAAGGCATTGGCAGCTTTCACCATCCGAGCTCGCAGCTCGCGGTTCGCAGACAGATCCGTCGACAGATTTCTACCCAAGAAGTCACATTCTGCGCAGTTATCTACAATATTTCCCTCAATGTGGATTCCAGGGGTAATCACAACAGATAAGACGAACTAGCCACCCGAGGGCCACAGTTCTGACATGTCTTCGGTAAGATGAAAGCATCGAGTCAGAAGCACGTGCACATACAGTGCGTACAGCCTTTGAGAGGTCGATTTGTGAACGAACATTATTATTGCAGAATGCATCTATTACCCTTCACTCCATACAGTTCGATCTTTACTCATGTATCATCCTGCCACAACTACTTAACTAAAGTCCGCACAGTTTGAGTGTTCTGTCAAAACGGAGCGAAAAACGTCGGTTTTTGGAGAACAAAGCGGTCCAACTTAACATTCCTCATTGAATGAGCCGTCCATGTCGATCTCGATGGCGCAGTAAGTAGCTTTAATCACGACACTATATAGTCAAAATGGTCAAATAAGACATGTTGACATGAAGTAGATTTGACAGAATAAAAAGGCCACAAAACTGAGAAATGCCACGCGACGTTAAGCGTTCTGGCAACACGGCTTTATTACATCAAGTCAACCCACAACTATTGAGGCAAACCAAAAGACAATATGGCGTGCCTCAGATTCTTTAGGAAAACTACTTGCTTCCAATCAGTCTTTTACTGATTTCTACATCTGCTCCGTTCATGAATGCAGCTTTTTACTATCTATCGGTTGATTAAAAAGTTATCATGATAACACGCTCTGTTAGGGAAACATCATATTTTAACCTTGTCCACTTGCACTCATTGATTCATGTTGGTTCGCAGCCCCATTCTACCTTCCAAACGCCGAGCCGTTTACTGAGATGTTTGTCAGCAGTCATGTGCTTTCGTAGTGGCCAAAACACCGGGACGGTGGAATCGAGCGATTTGATTTGAAATGCGCTTACACCATCAAGCTGGCTAGTATGGTGTGATTATAACGCTGTGTTGGTGCGGTTTCCTAACCTGACTCAGTTATTAGGCTTGTTTTTTTTTTACTAAGCCTTTCGGTTCAT
>LOND01001474.1:54927-66018 GCA_014220965.1 Paragonimus kellicotti | reverse complement strand
AAATGCCACGCAACGTTAAGCGTTCTGGCAACACGGCTTTATTACATCAAGTCAACCCACAACTATTGAGGCAAACAAAGAACAATATGGCGTGCCTCAGATTCTTTAGGAAAACTACTTGCTTCCAATCAGTCTTTTACTGATTTCTACATCTGCTCCGTTCCATGAATGCAGCTTTTTACTATCTATCGGTTGATTAAAAAGTTATCATGATAACACGCTCTGTTAGGGAAACATCATATTTTAACCTTGTCCACTTGCACTCATTGATTCATGTTGGTTCGCAGCCCCATTCTACCTTCCAAACGCCGAGCCGTTTACTGAGATGTTTGTCAGCAGTCATGTGCTTTCGTAGTGGCCAAAACACCGGGACGGTGGAATCGAGCGATTTGATTTGAAATGCGCTTACACCATCAAGCTGGCTAGTATGGTGTGATTATAACGCTGTGTTGGTGCGGTTTCCTAACCTGACTCAGTTATTAGGCTTGTTTTTTTTTTTACTAAGCCTTTCGGTTCATATGGAACAAGTCGGTGATTCTCATTTCATATGCATGGAACGGCACTCCAAATTGATCACAACTGTCACTTTCCGATAAGCAGTTCAGCTAGCCCATGCAGCGTGTCTATTATTCATGCACTGTGTTATCGTGTGCTGGTCACTTCTATTTCCGGTTAACTACTCGGGTCGTATACGTCTGGCTACAAGACGATACACGTGGATTTCTGATGGGTGGTCAAGGCTTTGATTGATCTAAGTTGTATATCATTGACATTCGAGTAAACCTTTCCTATGCACATTGCTAGAGCCCGTCATTATTGTTTATCGTCGCCTTAACCTAGGTTTCAACTCCGGTTAACGTGCCTCTGAGGAGACAGTGTTCGCAAAGGCGTAGTTAACCCCATATAATACATGACCGAAGTATCCCGTTAAGAAGCTGGGCCACACTTGCTTGTGTGTAGTGCTGTGGTTGTCTGATAATTTCTACTGAATGTAACTGTGATGCAGCGCTTTTTTCGAAACAAGTTGGCGGAACAGTCCGTCATTGACTCGAAACTTGCCATCAGATGTGAGTAGTGTTAAATTTATATATGAAAACGGCTAGCGGAGAACTAGAAATGCAATCTGTGCTGCGATCTGGGATCGCGTTGTGTCTATCAGCTACGCAATCGTTTGGAGACATAGACTGAATGGATCGTAGGTGAAAAGTTGTTGATCCTGTATGAATAGTTCCTGAAAGTGCGAGTTCAGCCGGGTCCGGCGACTGGCAACTATCAAAATAAAATGTAGGTTGTTGATGGGATTTTACACTCACTGTTGACGATCTGGAAATCGTCTCTTTTAGTCAGCGCAATCTTTCTAACCAACACTGCGCTCAGGATCGTCTTGTACGTACCCCTACTCAGCCACTATATGATGTTTGCATTCTGTGTCAGTTAATACTCTCTGGTACCATTTTCGCACAAACGAAACTAACAACGCACTTTTCGAAATTTATGACAATGCTTTGCGTTCATTGTAGGATACGCAGCGGTATGAAACACAAGACTGATTATGGACAGCCGGTCGTGCAGAGGCCACATGTAATTTGGCTGCAAAATAGTTTGTAGCCACTGCTTTTCGAGGTTTCTGGAGATTACACTAGGTATCTTGTCTCTTGGAATTTCCTAACCACAGTCCACGCAGTCTGACAACTAACTGATTCTGTGTATGATTGCGCATCATTAGGTTTCCATGTGGCTGCGTTGTTTTCGTTGCTGGCCGAGTAAGGGAGCACCAGGCGTGCATGTTGCTCCATCGTCGAAGTATCTTCCCGCTCTCACTTAACCGTTCCTCACATAGTGACATGGTCTTGTTCCATCGGGGTGATGAGCGAAATTGATATTGCTCAAAGCAACTTGAACACTTACGGAATTGTTGTCACCCCATATATCCGACTTTCCGATCATATAATCCTTCAAACCATGACTGAATTTTTGATGGAAATAATGTAAAGATTAATGTAAGCAAAATTACGAAGGGCACTTTGAACATATGATGGAACGGAAGTTACTTCACGATTTCACATGCGTTGTTCATATTAGCTGGATTTGACCGGAAATTGTACACGTCGAAGTAAAATATGAGATACATTCGTCACCTTATATTCTGCTTACTAGATTGAAATGTTTCACTGAGCTTTAGAAAAGATCCAATTCTGAAAAATCTCTACTTTGGCTAGATCCGAACCGGCGGCAGAAACTGCGTTCTCAGACGCAACAAGGCGCTCTACCAGCTGAGCTACGAAGCCACGCCAGAAGCTCGGAAATTTCACATTTGGACTCGGTTACCCACCCGTCCCACTGCCTCATATGGAATCCACCAAATGATCCGCAGATTAACTGCCGGAACAGGATTTCTCAATCAGCTCACGCTGGAATCCACCAAAGTCTTTGATGAGCATAGAAGTTGAACTACTGCTAAGTTCAAGTGTGAAAGTTCTGATCTTCTACTGGAGGGTGTTTGCTGACCAGAGGTTGGCCAAAAGGTTAGACGAGCAAATGTTTTTTCATTGTGTTCTGTTCTTTCAGACGTTTGAGAAAGACCACTGTGTAATGTCCGGTCAGCTGCCTTTTATAGTGTTTATCCTCAGACCTACTCATTTTTTTAGCATCGGAACTTCCTTTATCGAGCCTGATCATCATGTTTGTCAATCTACTCCTGGTAGTTTATATGTGTTGAATTAACGATGGGGCGTTTGACTAGACGTTGGTTGCTTATACATGCAACTGTGACAGCTGGTAATGCTGTTACCGGTCGTCCGTCTCGATGGTCTTGGTGTTTGTAACTACCACGGTGTCGTTCCGAACTATTGGTCAATCCACTGCATTAGACCAATTATCGGAAGCACCCGCTTCTCTGAAGTGCGGCAAACTGATAAGAATCGCCTGGTTAACTTGACTGCAATAAGATCGCTTCCCCTGCCAAACGTCCCGTTTGCGCACTTACACGTTTTCACTTATAGGTGATAGTTATAGCCAAGCCAGAGGAAATTCGTCGTCTGGTGAGCTAAATAACTTAGCTACTTATTCAAATGCAAGTAGCACAATGTAATAATAATAACAGCAATAATACATGTGTACATATAATACGACTCTCAGCGAATAGCATTGACAACTCACGGTGATTAATGGTTCAGTTTGATAGTGCACTTCACACTCATGCCACACAAATAATTTAGAAATCTTACTGATATTGTGGGGTGAAATGTGGCTGCCGGAGGAAATGCCCATGAGAACCGTTCCGAATGTTAACTCATGCATGTGCACATCGAAATCGACTTAATCAATCAGTTATGATGTTCGTCCTCGCTTCTGTTAACTTAACTATAGTACACGTTCGAAGCTTCAAAATTGCTTTCTACTGGGAGACACTTAGAAGTGTTTAATGTTGAAAATCACTCACATTTGATCACAGTCTTTGCATTCAGATAGACTTTCCAGCCAGCCTCTTTCGAAAAGAAGCACTAGACTCGAGTTTCGCTCTCATTAGAGCTCGTCAGTAGTGCATATCCTTGCCACTGCCGGGACTAGAACTCCGGCCACGCTTTCTGTATGAAACATATCGGCCACATCTTTGATTCAGTTTCGATAGAGTCCCTCGTTCTGGATCATTTTCAGATACAGTCCGACTCTATATGTGTCAATAATTTGCTGGTATTGTCTTGAGCATTTAAGTTACCTGCCAGTCTCTCTTACTCATTTCCTAGCCCCTTCTTATTCCTTTCAGGGATATACGATTAAAGTCATAGTACTAAAACTGGGGCTATTGACTACAGGTATTCTTTAACTAGTGCATCATACTCACCTGCTTTATCTTGGAAAGATGCATACCTAGTATTGTTTACCAGGAGAATTTGTTCACTGAGTGATCGGATGAACCAGCGAGGGTACACAATTTTACTTGACAGCGTGAATATCGACGGTGGTTTTTTTACTCTCTAATTTACTGATGAATTAAAGACTTTTAGATAATAGCAACATTTTGTCCAGTATTTTACGCATTGTTGCGAAGTATAAATTTTTTATATTAGGAACTGACCACGGTACGGCAAATATGCAAATAATCAGATAAGTTATTTATACACTAAATGTTTGTTGCCTTTTTCAACGGATAAATCTCACTGCTGGGACACAGATGCAGAGTTTCGGTGATGGTGGCCCGTGTGAACTATCCAATCCATGGTATGTTTACTCAGGTCAGTAGAGGACAAGCATAGTGTTCAGGATGGCGTGGGTACTCGATTTGACCTAGTGCTTTGCTCATGGATACAACGTTACACTAATTCTTTGAAGAACCTGGCTATTCGGGACGCGACTCACGGTCAATGGTTGATTCTAAATTGCATTTATATTTTGTAACACTGGGAGGATGAAATTCGCTAGATGAATGATTCTGTATATTTTCAATCGCAAACAAGTAAAAAAGTGAATGGGCGTTTAATTGAAACCAAATGAATAATCGCTCGTGGTTTTCCAATGCTACCTTAGCCTGTTTGGGGTTACTAAGACGGGCGTGGCGTAACTGTTTAGGTTTCTCTGGGCACGTGGTATAGATTTGTGACGTTTGATTAGCCAAGCTTTAATAAACCTAGACAGTTTCACTCATTTGCACCTCATGATCACACCGAACGATTGGGTCACTCCGGCCATGCAGTTGGTCTCAGTTTGAGGCCTAGAAACGGATGAGGCCGAGCTTCGGTTGACGGGCGCACGGCAATATTCCGGTTGACGTAGTAATTGTTATAGCCGCTTTGTAGGTACTCCTTTGCCCATTTCTTCGGATGTCCGTCTGTCTTCTTAATATATGTATCATTGTTGCTGCAGGTAAGTTATTTGATACGGTAACTGCTCTACAGGAAATAATCAGACGTCTTACTTGGCGGCAAGGGCATACTTTTGGGGCGTACATTAAGACTCAGCTGGGTGACATCAAAGGCTTGAGGTAAAACCAGTTCAGAACAACGTTTAATTTCTAGAATTAAGTTTTTACCCTTGAAAAATAATCCAGTGAACACTGTCTTTTCTTGCATCGTAAGTTGCGCCTCTTCATTCTGTTTCTCAGGATAACTAAATCACCAGCCCCAGTCAACACACACGGCTACACTGGGCCACAAATATGTTCAGAGTAGGTAATGTTGGCCTCTTTTTCTTGTCATACTTGAGCAGGACTGCGTCGTATTTGGAATTTAACCCTGGACTCATCGTTCCAGATCAATCTCGCCTACGATCGAATGGATGAAATACAACCTCATATAGCCCGAATTATTCTAGATTTCTTGTACTCGTCGGCCAACACTGTAGTTCAACAATGGTGTTACCGTTAGTTCCGACCGAGCTGATTCTCACTACTGCTGTCCGAACCGAGGCTGAAAAGCTTCTGCATCTATGGAGAATGGTAATTGTTCTTCTCCCGTCTCCTTCCTTATGTGTCAAGTTTTCAGTACTAATATGCTATGATAAATATGGTGGTTATCAAAAGCTTAAAGGGTTCTGTAACCTAGTGCCTTCACCTGTTCGAGGTTTACCAATAATCACTGTATAAGCATGAGACCGATCACTGAAGCAATGGTACAAATACCCCATCAATGTATCGCCCGTCGACCCACGTAATCGATGGTTGTTTACTTGCACACTGAATTACCGTGCAGTCGTGAACAAAGCATAGCTCACTTGTAAACGATGACTGTTGTTATGTACACATTTTTGATCGATGTATCAAACAACTTTAAATATCGAAGTTGCTTCCATCAAGAAGAGGTATATTGTCGAGTCACCCTCGTTTGGAGCTACTTGTAGTATTACGCAGCTATCATGTAATGACGAAGGATGACATGATCAAGCAAAACTCAAAAATATTTGTAGGTAGTTCAGGACCACTAATGACCTGCTGTAACATTTTGCTCCGAATGTTTGCTTACCTCATCTGTTTTATTCACCAAATATGGCAACGACTAACAACAGTCATCTAGGCAAGAAAACGACGTAGCTCATTGGTTTCGTTCATTTATATCGCCGTCACCGTATCATCAGAAGTAAGCAAAGTCGACTTCTTGGAGCCTTAATGCATTTTACAGTTGGTCCAGTACAGTTCGGGACATTTCATTCATATCTGAAATGTCCTCACTGGAGGACCATGTTTAATTAGCCAGTTTTACTTACTTTCGTGTCCTGCCTGACAGCCAATGTGTAAACATGTTAGGTTTGGTCTAGCAAGACTGCTTTTCTCTGAGATGAACCGGATCTATACCAATCTTCTTATACTGCTCCGTGTATGGTCCATGAGGTTTGTCTCATCAAAAAAGCTGTATAGTACAAAAGTTTCTTACATCTTAAAAGTGTCCCTTGAGCGGTGGTGATTTCTAGAAAATTTTATCCGTCTCAAGAGTACTGTACACAGTCTCATGTTTGCACTGTCCAGTCAGACATTGGATTCACCGGGTGGAAATAAGGTTGCACGTATCCCAAAATATCTTTAAGGATTTTGTATACTTTTAACCGCGTTTTATTCGGTAGGCTAGTCAAGACAGCACATTTTTCATCCACTTATAAAAATTAAGTTGTCACACTGCTCGTCACTCACAGACACTCGGTTTCTTAAATCAATAATCAGTGCTCTGATTTAATTTTTGAGATTTTTAAGCCGAAATGTTTCCAAAGGAAGACAAAATTCAACAATTGTTTATTCACAGCAATAGGTGACGGGACGGACCGGCAACGCATACGAATGAGTCGCATAAAAATAAAGATTTACATCGATTCTCACAAATTATGCATATGTGGTCATAACCACTGTCACTCTGATGCAATCCAAATCGGTCTATATGTGTAACAATAAAGATTTTTTTCGATAGATTCGCATGGTTCAACTCACCAGCATCAGACATTCCATGCGTGAAATGAATGTGCCACGATGTACCCAAGCGTGACTCTCAGCTGTATCTGCCACGCGGTTACATTGACGTCTAAAGTTGCGACTGATGCGGACGAACATTTAATTGCTTGGGATGTAGATCTTGTTTTCTCAAATACCATTTTGAAATCTTTGCGGGTGAACACATAAACTTCAAATATTCTCTAAAATAAGCCATGAATTCTACTTATCGAAATAATGAAGAATTTGGCCCAATTATATGACCGAAAATATAACATCCATTCATTATATTCATACTAAAATCCGTACATCTTGACTTGATGTTCTTTGCTGTACAAGATTGTTTTTCTACGAAAGTATCAGTCCAAATTTAATGGTCGAGAGACTGATGCTGTGCTCATATGGTTATTTGTATATTTACTTCTTTCAGTTTACAAAGATTGGGCCATCGCAGAGACTGGTATTTGACTACTCATGGTCGTGACGTAATGAGATAGAACTAACCGCGTTGTGATCTCACTGGCGGAGTCACTCGTGTCATGCAGGTCATTCTATGAAACATTATTCTCCCGTTGATCCTCGAAATAATATTTGTCTCGGATTATCAAAAAACAGTCTCAGTCGTAACGCACCACCAAAATTCCATCACCTTAAGGTACAGAATTTTGAAGCGAAGGTTTTGATTACTAATAAAGAGGTTTCTAGTGACCCCATCAGTTCATCATTTTACAAGGTGGTTCGGTGAGCAGTCCGGATATTTATGACTGAGCTGATCATACAGTATTTTATACCACCATAGGTATCATGCGAACAAAAGCAAAATCAAATTGTCACATAGTTACTTCAAAAGGTTTCGAATGACAGGTCAATTAGGTGACGAAATTGAAGAATCAACTGTCTGTGAAATTGGCACTGATTTGGCGGAGCTTTATTGTTACAGCGGATGCAAGTGATGTACGGATCAGAGCCGTACTAAAGTAGGAAGAAAGCATTGGTGTATATGCCGGTTTTCACGCTCGCTGAATGGAACTGGTCAACAACAGAAAAGAAGTGTTTTGCGATGGTATGATCCGTGGAAAAAGAGAAGTCACATTTTCTAGGTCGATGTTTCCATGTGGAGACTGATCGCAAACCTATGGAGTGGGTTTAATCAGCTAAGTACCCAAGGGTAAGCTTGCTCGCTGAGCCTCATAAGTTAAGAAGTACGAATTTACAATTCATCATGTGTCCGGATAGAAAAGCCATGCTTCTGACCCAAACATCTGAGCGCAACACATGGATGGGGTTTACAAGAATGTCACGGGGGTTTGCAGTATTGAACTGGAAAACGATCCTAGAAGCTTACCAACGGCTCAAAGGATGGATGGTCACCTTCCAGCAGAATGACGACTTTCGGAAACAGGAGGACATCTAAAAGCAAAAACATTTAGAGTACACTGGCCATATGTGGTAGAATAATACCAGAATTTTATTTCGCCAAGTGCGAAACGGAAATAGGTTTGCTGGTAATATCGGTGAGATGAGGGAGACACTTGTGAAGGAATTTTAACAACCGGTTCATGTAGGATGTCATCAAACTTATGAAATGCTGACATAGGGCTAACTGGCCGGAAATTAAAGATGATGTAAACGACTGTGTACTGACCTGCCAACGATGTCAGTTGTTGAGGAGCACTACCCACTCGAATCAATAACACACTCAGCCAATCCCAGCCAGCGATGTTGGGGAATTATAGTCAGCAGACACAATCATTTACAGAAAACAGTACATCGTAATGATGATAGAACACTTCATAGGATGAATCGGACCAGTCGTTTCACCCGTTCAGCACTGTTTACAGGGAAGTGGTGGAATGTGTTCCACTTGTTGTTGATCATGAAACCACGACCCACAATGACCAAACAAGATCCAGGATTCGAAAGTGAAGAGTTTTCTAACTCTTTGGAGCGCTTGGGAATCAGGGAAGTTCTCATAACCCCTTACCCTCCCCGGTCAAACGGATCGACTTGAAAAAACAATCGCGCAATTAAATAGTGGTTGGTCGTGAAAGGAGGGAGCTGGGAAGGGTTGTTACCATGGCTTCTGGTCCACTGCTGTTCGCCAAAAGGCACCACGGAGAAATCGCCGTTCAAGCTGATGTATGGGCACATGTCACACATGTCAGCTGACCACGAAGTTGGCTTGTGGGATGACCAATGCACGAAGGTGCGTGAGTCAACAGAGGAGTGTAGCTTGGCTAACAGGAATCTGACAAATAATAGTCGGCTGCAAAGTTATCTAGTCGATGCACTGTGTTCGAGCCTGATTTGAAAGTCAAGTGTAGGGATCGGCAGAATCTGGGTGCAATGAGATCCGGATACTAGCAAAGTGGAGGGGACCATGTGTAGTAGTGGAACGTCGCTCGAGTAAGAATGAGAAACATTGGATTTACAGAATCCAACTATGCAAATGGTACGACACTCCGATCAGAAAAAAATACACATCAGATATGGCAACATTATTAGAGCCGGTAAGCGAATCATTGTGTAACCGAAGAGAGTCTGAATGATATTTGCTGCAGTTGGAACTATCTTTGTGTGGCAAAGGTATATTGAGGATGATCGTTCACATTTTACCATACGTAAGCAGTCAGATGAAGGCAGGTATTTATTGAATTAACCGGGACAAATACATAAAAGAACAGTAGAGTGCACTGTGGCAAGAAACGGTGTTTTCCATGCATGAATGCATCATTGGTAAATGTTGTTTCGTGCAAACTAGTGTTTTTGTTCGAGGTACTGTTGTAGAATATGCCACCTGTGTCGATTTTCTGACTGAACGATCTCTCTGTCACTCGCGCTGTTGGCTTACACCATTTGTAGAATTTGTTGTATCGAATAACCCTACAAGGTATAGCCATCTCTAACATTGTTATGAAAATATCTGCCAACACTGGGTCTTCTGAGGACGCCATAGCAACGCCAACATTCTGATGATTTCTTAATCCCTCTACCTGAAACGGCACATTGTAAACGCAAGTTAATTTTGGTTGCTTGAGTGGTTGACCTGGTTGTCAGTCACCGAACAGACTGTTCACCAAACAATGTTTTGCAACTGGTTAAAAAATGCCATGCGTGCTGCAGATTGAATGCCACTCACGTTTGTTAACAAACTCTGCACTCATTTGCCTTTCAGTCAGATCACTTTAAAAAGAAATACTGTGTCCGACTTTGGCCTTAGTTGCAGCTCACCAGCGATAGATAGCCTTACTACGACCGGGATCTGAACTCGGACCATTTTTTAATCTGAGAGCAAAGTAACTTCTCTGTCAGTCACGTCGCATTAAGCGCCATCGCAGTGATCCTGGTATTCATCTGACCAGAAGACCTACGATCACCTAGAACATCAGATAGGTCCAAACAAAATTTTTTTTGCCCTGACACTAGTGAAAAGGAAATTCGTCATCTGGTTAATGATTAAATGAAAGTTCGTATATAATCTGATTATCATCATGCATTTTTCAGCAGCCGTGCTGATTACTAATAACGTGGCACCTAACTACCATTGAATAAAAGTACTGAACGTGTTCTTTTCATGATAGTATACTACTCACAAGCGACATTCGGGAACAAAGGGCAAGCCCCAACGCCAGGAAGACGACGGACCAGAAGTGAATATGGAATAGTGTGCACGCGCTATGGAGAAGTGCCACCAGGGCGAATGACAACGTACTGCTACCCAATGTATGTGAACGCATATCAGCCGTGCAAATGAGTGTACACGTTTGTGGTCCCATGTTTAACATGACCTGTACGGGAGTTCGTGCAATAAACGAATTTGCTGGCCAAGCGTCTTTGCGGTCACAACAACTGGTGCCGTGACGAACGTGAGGATGAAGATACCCTGGCCGCAGCCGTTCGAAGATGGAGACGTCCGGACGTTCCTGGAGGACTTCGAGGACGTGGCCGAAGTGGTCGGAGTCAAGACCGACCGTGGGAAGCTGGCTGCCCTGCGGACGCTGGTGAAGGGCAGGGCGAAGGCGGTGCTGGACGCAGCGCGAAGAGGCCCTGCGAAGGTGGAGTGGGCCGCTGCGAAGGAGGCGCTGGTGGCTGCGTTTGACAGCCCGGCCGACCGCCAGAGGTCATGTGGCGGTTGAAGGCAGCCAGGTTTGGACAAAGAGCGGATCCATCCGTGTTCGCTG
>LOND01001474.1:36470-52968 GCA_014220965.1 Paragonimus kellicotti | reverse complement strand
TATAAAAGCATATATTGTTAAGAAATAACAAATGTGAACCTCAAGTCTTCCCAAGTTATCCTATTGTTGACAAACTAATGCAACTGAGTTTAAGACTGTTTGTCGCTTAAGGACACTTAGCTGAACATTTTTGGTGACTTCCTCCGGTTGCGAACCTGGATCCGTTTTACCGAGTGGACGAAATAATTGGCGTTATGACACTGCCTTAGACCTGGCTGAATCGTCACATTTGAATGTTTAAGTGAACCTTCGTGCCAATAATATTGTAGTTGCTCGTTCCTTTCAAGAATAGACGTATGACCGATTCATCTACATCTGATCCACACTTTTGTACATCATGACTTCTAGGCCAGGTTCAAATACCTGAAAGATTCGGTTGGTCCTGTTTAGCTCATGTTAAGAGAAACTCGATAAGAAAGCGAATCATTACAACAATCACAATTTGGCGTCCTAAAGTAGTTACTTTTCCCTGTTTTGCCATTAATAACAAGTAATTCATGCTTACAAGTGATCACCGTGCCTTTTTGCCTAAGCATACTGTCGTTTACCTCGTTTAGGCACCTTGTGTAGCTTACTACCTATCCGTTACTGGCCGATATTTCTATGGCACAGCTGGGAAATAGTTTATTATCTGACCAAATAAGGTCACTCGTTCTACATAAACGTTTTGTAAATTATACTATCTGTTTCGTAGATGAATCGGAAAAGCCACAGTGAAATGCTGGCGCATTTCGGAACTGCCCACAATGACATCCACTTTACGTCACAGCCTGAATCAATGGCAGACATAACATTTTTAAACGTGTTCTTGTCACATTACGATGAGACACTGCAACGAAAACTATAACGTGCTTCAACTTGGACTGGGCAGTAAACAGATCAATAGTTCTTTTCCATTAAAATGAAAGAGAAACCTTTGTTCTATGTTTGATGGACAAAACTGTTTAAATATGTTCGTTTGATTGTAAAAGATGGAAGATAGATTGCACTTAACGGACTCATTGAAAGCGACTAGCCAAAACAGTTTTTCTTAAGTACATGCTACTGAACACAAAGGGAGACAAACGGAAATCTGTAGAACAGACTGTTGTTGGTATTCCGTAGCTGTGCTGAAAACATAACTAGGCGATTTAACGTAACAGTTAATGAAATCAGGCGCACAGTTCAGTTACATGTTCGGTTGACTGTCACATTCAGTCTTACGTGCCCAACTGAAAGATTTATTGCTTGTACCTACTGTCTCTTTCCATATTTGCGCCTTCGTTTGTCATTGTGAGACAAACTGTGTAGCTCTCACACCCTGACGATTATCTGAACGCATTCGGGAGAATCATCCGATGTGAATCGCTCGAGGATCAACAAGGGCTTTCTCATGTGTGGTTGCTGCGCCCTTGGTCGAACCAAACCATCCGGTCAGTCTGGTTGAGTAGGTTTGAGTGATCTACCCCTTCCATGTGGAGCAATCGAAGCAGGTCTAAGTTCGTCTACCAGGAATCACAACATGCTGTTGCAATTCGTTTATACTCACTCCTACCATGCGCTCAAAACGTCTAGTCATAACGTCAAACTTACCACAAAATCGTCGCAAGCCTCATGTTTAAGTGTTCGAAAGAATAGGGAACCCCTGTTTTATTTACTTTCCGGCCTGGAAGATCTAGTTGTTATTCGACTGGATTGAAGTCTGGTGACCTGTAGAATTACGATAAAGATGCACAAAATATGAAACCTTCCGATACCCTTGACTTGATAACGATGGAAAGTTTAGACAATGAAACCCTAGTATACAGTCTCAACCATAGCACATACAACCCAGAAGAAACCATTCCACTCTTTTTGTTTATTAACATATCAGCCCATACGCCGGTACTACACACTTGTTGCGTACTTTGAGTTGTATACTAAAACGTGTCAGAAAGTTTTTTCGGCACAGTACTTTAAGAATAATGCGAAGTCGTCCATAGAAATATTCACTGCTACTGATTCTATGCTCTACTGCTGCGGATAGCACAGTGAAATGGACTAGTGTTTCCATGGTTTGTGCGAGAAAGAAATCAAGTCACCTGTTATGCATATAAAAATTGACAGACTGTTACTTAGAACGTGGAACTGTCTTTCAGACAAATACCATTCAATCAAATAAACGTGATGAGAGTGTGCAGACGAGTGCGTTTGAGCATTTGCTGCAATTCTCTACAGTGCGTGACGTTCTCCGCGACGAGCTAATCATTGCTAATTAGATTATTCTAGCCACCAGTTCAACGCAGAGATGCCGTTGCCAACTAGACACGATCTGCGGATGAGTCTCATTGTTCAGTCAGTGCATTTTTATGTAGGCGCATTCACGTCTCGGTATCGGTCACTTAGGTGACTTTTTCTGAATGTGTGGTCAAACTTGGCAAGCGATAACTGTTTTGTGTCAACACATGGAGATGTTCGATGATGTCAACTTTTCAGAACACCGTTTAGCGTAATTGTAAGCTGTATAACAACCAATATATGGAAGAGTACCGAGTGGTTGACAGTCTGCACTGGCGATTTCCACTGAGAGGTGAGTGTACTTATATAAAATAAAAGAAAGTGGGACATGTGTATGTGATGTCTTGTCCTCGCTGCAATTGGCGATGTTAGCCGTCCCCGTCTACTGTCCCCTGTCTACTGTTACACCATATGGATGGTCGCGCATATTTCTGACAGGTCTGGCCTGATTTCAGTAGGGCCTGAATGATTACGTGGCTCCCCTAATCAGCTGCCTGACGGCAAGTCGTGTCGGATATTCAATCCTAGTCAATGGAACGGACTTTATGTGGTTTTCCTTTGAAGATACCTTCAGTCGTCATGCTTTCTGGGACAGGAAATCCTATTTCGAATAACGTGCCCTACACCAACTGATAAATGGAATCAAGGTGATTCTAGTACTGACGGTTTTCAAGTTATAATCTCATGGGAGACAGGCTAATGTCATTATCCATTCAATCGAACTCATGTATGCATCGTTGGTGGTAGGAAAAGACTCTCAACCGATCAAAGAAGGCCCTCAAACTACAGAAAATATTGTAGTATTCCCAGTTTGTCGAAGAGAGGATGGATGAACGCACCTGGTACGGGTTACTAAATATTGGCTATTGGGGCGTATCGTTTTTAGTCCCGAATACAAAAAAATGACTGACTCCGTTTTTTCCGGTGTTAGTCGATGGAATGGGTATGTACAGGTAGTTCGCATGAACTATCATTGATCTTTTATATCAATATTTTGCCGTGCGTAAAAAACGACGCGACAGTGTACGGTATTCGAAGGTCTCGGGAAGTAAGATGAATGAAACGCGATTTACACATTGTCCCAATATCTCTTTCACAAGTCCTCCAGTGGCAGATACACACTGCTTGCTAACGTATGCACCTGCATCAGTCATCATCTTTCTCCCCGAGATGGAAGCCATGTTTGGTCAGTTTTGTGAATTTTTTAAAATATCTTGTGATACTGGTCATGAATTATATGATCAATAGCTCTTTGTCAGACACCTGAACTCTGTCCGCTGCAAACGGTTTTCTGAGTGGCTGACATCTTGATGCCTGAACACTTCACCTACGAGCCCACCTTGGTACTGAAACTTCGATTTATCAGTCCTCATGACTCTGAACCATTGACACCCTACCAGCCACATCACTTCGTTGCTCACATCAAACACTTTTTCGACAGGTTAAGTTAATCACTATACACAAATAAGTCACCTGATCCAATAATCGCATTCGGTAAATTGATGTAGTGTTTTGCAGAGAAAACTTGAGCAGTTCACTATCTTGCTACACAGTTGGTAAGTAAACTGATGATTTAAGTGTTCATACCATGTGTCATTATATTCTGTTAGGATTTAATTCCACAGTGGTCTTATAATACTGTCTTCTACACTTACAATCCATTGAGCTAGCTCACCAATATAATGTGACCGTATGATCAGATATTATTGGGATGAATTCTCCTGTTTCCCAAACCCTATTAACTCGCCGAATAGCTTCCTCACCTATTCATCGGGCTGTTTAAGCGCTGAGATGAAAATGTGGCGCCAGTTGGTTGTGGATATGTATGACTAACAACCTGGCTGACTTGCACCTCTTCGCAGACCAGTAGTCATCCACGTAGCGAATCGGCAGACGCTCTGGTACAGAGACAAAAATGTAATCAGCAGACTGTAAAGCTTCATAAGAGTTTGTTCTTTCAGACTTTTCGGAACCCAGTTATCTTTCATGGCAAAGCATATTGGGTTCAGTGAACAGTGCACACGATAAGCGAAGATAACTCTGAGTCATTATTATCGTCACTCGCCAGGTATCAACAGAATGTGAGATTGTATTTAGAAAGTATAAGAATTCCTTCCACCGAAGAAATTGTGGTCAAAACATTTATAAGTTGTCACCTAAAGAAGAATAGACGTTCTCCAAAGCATGCATGATGTTACCATGTTACTTAGTTTGTGAAAAGCTCTCAGTGTTTAATCAACATAAAGTTGAGTTCTACCTTGTTCGTTCACTCATTGGTTTTAAAATCTGTCTGACAAGATGATTAAAATGATTAAGCGAAGTTGTAAGCAATTGAATTATCATACTGACCAGATATTCTACTGCTCACGCTTAATAATAAGCACGTATGTGGTAATATGTCTGAAATATCTGAGAGATCTAGGCATCGACGTCTCTGTATCGTTGAGCCATAGCCGTTCGAAATATATAGTTCCTGGTTGTACAAGTTGCATCACTTCTGAATTGAATTTGTTTCGTTTTTATGTGTTCTTTACTGTCTAATCTAACTTCTCGACTATTGGATAGACTTGTCTAGATAGGTAAGTATGAGTGTCAAACAGAAGATGAGGTAAACGGACACGTCTGTTTTATTGTAGATGCACCCCCATCTACGGTTATTGCATTTCTTATTTTGTAAACTTGTAATTGTTTACTTCAAAATGCGGACTTAAATCTTTCCTTACCACAATCCTTACGATAACATTTGCTCGGGTAGAGCTAACTCTGACTTCTGCTTATGAAGCTTGTTAACCGCTAATCTACCTGTCTTACTTTATTCGCCCTTAGACCATTGTGCTAAACGTTTACCTACAGTCGATTTTGACTATTGTCCAGCCTGCTCGATCTTCTCGGTAAGAGACACAGAAGCTGTCTATCAACTTTACTTGACAACTCTGTAATTACTACAGCGCAAACAAGTTAATTCCACTAACCGGGACCTGGCACTTCAACTTTCTATAGACGTTCTTGCACAAATCGGCTATAAGCATGGGGTTTGTTCAACCTAGATTGTGAGACTATTTTTGTCCGGTGCGACAGTTAACATTCTATCGCTTCGCTTCATCCTAACCAATAGTAACTTTTGGTGATTATGTGATCAGGCCAGGTTTGCAATTAGGTAAACTAACAGAGGGCTCGGAATAAAGCTTCGATGCAAATAAAAGCACAGCTTTGGATCATACAAGGATTCTAACATGTGACAAGTTAGAACAGTTTAAAAGCTGTGCATGTCTAGAAGTTATTTTCATACGGCTCAGTATTCCGAAGTTAGCTTTACGACTTTTTGTTAAGTACTATAATGGCGTTGAACCACCTGAGAGATTTCTGATCATAAGATATTTGTCATCGTCTTTTGGCTAACGTGCGGTATTGACGTTCTTTATTCTCTTGCAAGCGTCCTGGTTAATCCCGATCTGTTGCTCTCAAATTTTTGCTTTCAGCTTTCCGTGCCTGATGTTGTAAGATGCTCCTCTGTGCCTTAGGATGGTTATCTGGAGCACGACAGAAGAACAGTATACGTGGGATGCACCCAGAGCACAAAGTCCATTTTGTTCATAAAGTCAACCATGTTCACTAATTCAACTTGGCTCATAAAAGTCGGCTACAGACGTACATCATTCTCATTAGGAAACTGAAGTACTGACCAGTCGATGATTGATTTAGACTGGCGGTTAGTTAAAATGAAAGATTCAATCGCTATTGTCTCTATACGCGAAAAGTTTGGTGTTATTTAAGTGTACATCAGTAGTCCGCGAAGCACCGGAAGCGTGATTAAAAGCTTAAACTCTCTGATTAATTACTTTGGCAATTATTTGTTTCGGTTAGCCATGTGGCCGTCCCAAAAGTGCAAGCAGTATAACTTGGTTTGCGTCGAACAGTATACAACATCATGAATACAAAGGTCTCTTCATATTTTAACACGAATAACAGTCTCTTCGACTAGATCATGCTTACTTTCGAGGTTTTCTTAACCTAAACTTTTGCTGTTTCTTTGAGTGGTGACTCTTCCTTTTCCGCTCCACATATTTTGCACCAGTCTCAACATCACGTGGTGGTACTAACTGAATTACTGTATTTAGTGAAAGATTAGAAATTCAGGCGAACTAGTGTCTATGTGTTGAAAATGTGCCAATGATCAGCTCATTCCGTTCTCCGCCTACAGTAATATTTACATGTGATCGATCAGTTAGATTTGTCTAATCTACTCTTGTAGGTGTTCTTGGGGCATCGTGAGTCTATCCCATGATGAAGGTTTGCAAAACTCTATCGGCCTACATTATTTACAACACACAAAGGCCTAATACTCGTTAAACTAGTGATGTCAACAATAGATAAATGAGGATAAAACATTGTGGAAGAAATGGCTGTGTGCTAGGAAAACAATGTGCAATGCTACTGTAGGCTATCTGATCTGTTTCAGTTGAAGGAAATGTTTTAGAGGTAAGTATGTGTGGATGCATTGGTGAAACCTAACAACTGAACTGCTGCCACAATAAATGTATTCAGTAATGAATTAACCGTCCTTACTAATTTAATTACTGTGTAAGTGCAGTCCTCCTCATAATTCTTGTGGTTTTAAGGCATATCCACTTGCAAACAATGAGACTTCACACATTCTACAAAACACCATTCTTTGAACAACGCACCAATCACAGAATAATTACTGGACCAATCAAAACTGACCTGAAATATTTCGGCTACTTTTGGAAGTGCAGAACTCAAATCTGAACCTTGGCCTATTCAGTCTATTTCCAAAGAGAAACTGAAACAGTAAAGGATAACTGTTCGACTCCTAATGTACTTGTTTTGCTATGTACGGATTTTCATTCTCAACCTTTTGAACAGTTGGTGTATGACACAGTTAAGTAACTCTACAAAAACATCAGTTAAGGAGTCCTCTAACATATTGTTACCAGCTCCGGCATTCGTAGCACGAAACGACCCTACATTTCCTTCGTTGAACCAGTTCGGACCTATGTACCCGAGACTATCAGAATCTGTGAATTCCATTTCCAAAGAGAAGGGACAAATTTTGACAAACTGTCGACTGCAGTTAGAGTGTACTTCGCCAACTGTCCCGAAACAAATACAGAGTCCTCCAAATTCACCCGGGTATCCTAGAGAAAGTCGCGTTCGTGTGCCGATCTTAAGCGCTCGGGGACCACAAGGAGTTCGTGGAATGCCAGGTCCTCCAGGACCAAGAGGGGTCCGGGGTCCTCCAGGCCAGTGCACTGAAAATACAAGTGAGTCGGACAGACCAAATTTTCTAACTCTTGATGTGGCATCGCAAAAATTCTTCCTAACCTTATTCTCGTAAGTTTTTCCCCATTCGTGATCGACTATGATGTGCAGACGGTATCACTGAGCCCGAATAGCTTTTATTACTTGCCACTGTCTCTGTCTAAAAGATTTGTTAGAAATAACACGACGGTCTTCTGAAACTGTGACAGTCCAGTGGCTCGTGGAAGCTTCCGTTCAATCTGGTAACAGTCTGTCTATCGTTTGTTTTTGATCCGTAAAAGGTTGACATTTTATTTGGCCGATCAACACTGCGATCTGTTTAATGTTCCCCATTATTTAGTTCCGTGAAAACTTTTTAACTTTGTCTCCCTAAGAAGCATGGATGTAAAAATACCACGTTCTGCATCACTAACGAAACTCCTTCACACAATGTGGCGGCCCCCCAGTGCCGGTTGTGTGATCGTGAAGTAGTTTCTTAGGTGTGTATGGCACACTTTCTGCAATTTTGTTCCTTTCACATCCACGTGGCCGATGTGTTCACTCTAATCATTAGGTTATTTCATGCCCATTAAGTTTCTTTTAAGTTGAATGATGAGACACCAGAAACAAATATTTTTTCCAACTCATCCTATAAATCAGTCAGCACATTGGAGAATTTTTAATTTCTGCAACAAAATTAAATCTGACAAACTTCCGTTTGCTTTATCCTCACTATAATGTTGATATATTTAAAGGTTTCGGTGTATATACGGCGAGCTATACGGTTGAACAATACTTTCCAGATAATTTACGACTGCGAAGACATTACAGTTAGGACAACCAACTCCTGGTGAAAAGTATCTGTTAGAATCATTCAGAGGCAAACTGTCGGTTTTTAGACTACCTACTCTTAACTGAAAAATGAATTTTCAGCACTTATGTTCATTTTGCTTTGTTTCAAATTAGCGTCCTAGACAGGTGTTGATTATATTTAGAGCGGCTTCGTGAGTTGACTACGATAGACGTGTGATAAAGTTAATTTGTTCTGTTTCTAACGCTTTTACATTGAAAATGGTTATGCTCAAAATTTTCGAGTAAACGAAATAACTAAATACCCTTGTACGACGTCTCAATGACTCTACCTTTCACGGGCCATATTATTTGTACATGGAGTTGACTTGAATTCAACCTGTGAAGAAATGCCGTTGAAGATATACATAGGAAGTTTGGTTAGGCTGGAACGGTAGCATACCCTCAAACGGGTTGTTGTCTGAGTACATTTAACTCGGTGCCATCCTTCCGTTCTTCACCAAGTATTTTGGCGACTTCGTATTTTTTACGAATTGTCTTAATTATATGGAGCGTAGCAAAGCCAAACAACATCCGTTATGACTGCAATTCTACCTTGATGTGCATAAACCGAAAACTGAGTTATCAACCGTAGGCTAGTTTGAACAGTGAGGCAAAAATTATGGTAGTCCTAAGTTGTCTGGGGATCCACTGATGTTTGAATTTCTTAATAAACGGTTTTAAAATTTCGGCGAGATTCCTCATATCATTCGATAAAGCGCATGTAACACAATTGATTCTTTCTGTTTTGTTCTCAGTTGGATTTACGATTTCTTACTACTGGATTTGTCAAAACACTTTGATAACTAAAATTTGCACCGTCCAAATAAAAACACTTGTAACTAAATTCAGCCATTCATAATTGAATCACATTTCTTCTATTCCTTCATTTCCGTGTTGTATACTGGAATCAAAATAGCAGTCTTGAGTGCATGTGGGTTATTTTCCGCCTTGTACTACTTTCCCCAGTTGATGCCAAGTTATCTCCAATATTTGCGATCCGTTCCAGGGAGCATAAAATAGTCAGGGAGAAATGTCCGCGACTGCGCAAAAAGCAGTTTCAGTCGATGAGTAAGGCTGTACAAGGAAATATAAATATTCCAGAACTTGCTGCAACCATGATCGATGAGACGAATGTTTTTGTGTTGCTTGACCGTAAGCTTAGTCGAAAGTTTGTTTTCACAATCAGAACAATCAAAGGACATGAGTTGTTGGTTCATCTTTATCTTGTTCTGAACCGCCATTGTTCCGCGCTTACGAATATGTACGAACACGTTAGCACTGGAATTGCATACCGCTCCATGATCCGTGAGGATGTATTCTTTTTGTACAGAGATACTGACAATAATCATAGTTCCATGATCAATTGTAGCCGACACGTTAAACTTAGTGTTGATGTCCCTGGCTGCAGTTGCTGAAATCACGGTCACTCGAGATTTGCACCAAAACCACCCACCTGGCATCACAAAGAGGTGGTTCATCGGGTTGATTACTACTGATATTACTATCCAAGACGAAAAGCAGAATATTGCTAACACTTCCGTATGGCTCAAAAATGGACAATAAAGTAAACACTTGCATTTTGCTTTAGGACGCATGAATGGATACCTAGATTGTAAAAGAAGCGCTTCCCAAACCGTTGGAATGGTTAGTCCGAGGTCAACTATTCACTTGACAATAATGATGCCACAAGAAACAGGGGATCTGTTCTGCCGGAAGACAGATGCGTCAGCGATTGGTTGGTTTCCTTAGCAGACTCACTGAACAGTTACATTTCACTCACCATTAATCTAAAATCTTCTTTTTTAGGCCAGGAATTGAAAGGGTAAACGACGTTCAAGCCTGGTTGCAACTTCATACTTCAGCTAATACTCTACACCCGACCTAATTTAAGGCATTGCATGTCCTTTTAGAACATATCACTCATGAATAAAATCGGCGACTGACAAAGCAATAAAAGCAGCGCAGCAACAGAAAATTGATCGTACAGACTCAACATCCTATTTAAGGTAATGTTTCGTTCCAGCTCAGCAAACCATGTAATCGGGAGTATCCAGTTTCCGAGTTTTGTGTAAAAGTATCGCCTTATTTCTCGATAAGCGTTTACGGAAGCCGTCGGCAATACTATATGAACTGCACTTTATTGACCTGACATGACTTGAGCATGCGATTTTGTACGGTTAGATCAGTACGCTACCGACGATTTGGCCCAATAAACGCCACTTCAGAATAATAGTTTTTTTCAACAAACGGTCTTACTTTTTAATGTCGGTTTAGTGCTCTTCTTTTACTGACCATCTACTTCATCGATGTGATTATTTTCCGTACATTATCTCTAAGATAAAAGTTATGATCGATTTTTTCCCAATATCTTGAATTCGAAAAAAAATTGTTATCCACTATGAGTTGTGGTTGCTTGCTCCCAGTTAGCTACCGTCAAACCTAATTAGCCACAAATTTCTCAGGATACTAACTGAACTGGTATGGTCCAGTGGTTAGAAATGTGTGTTCTAACATCAAAGTTTTTGAACATCAAATTGCTTTATCCACTTTGTAAATAAGTGAATATCTATCCCGTCGAATCGCTCCGTTAAATAGGAGCGGTGTAACGTTGTAACGATGTGGTTGAACTTGTGCATTCGTTTTTCAGAGTTTGCAACCACTGCTTTGAGGTGAAGTCAGGATTCTGGTGAACGTAGGACGAACTACGGATCTGAAGCTGACCGTGTTTTCAGACACACAAGAATGAAGTATAGTCAACATTCCCCACATGGTTGCAGGTTAGCTAGCATTATTTCACTTACAGATGCAGTGCCGACACCATACGTTAGATTACCACTGCATGGACTAGTAAGGAGGATACATAGTGGTCTGCTGCCTCGTGAATTAAGCGTACATTTAAGAAGGCAGTTATGAGCTTATTTTATAGTTACTGGCTGAAAAAGATGTTTGCTGCTTCTTGATGCTTACCCTCAAACCGATACTCCATAAGCGGTTTCCTCTTTGTTTGGACTCACCAGGTGGACATTGCCTGAATGGGGGACCGAAACGGTTACCCTTCCCGTTACGAGTCACTGCTTTCATCCACCTGGCCACCAGTTCCGTGGCCCCCGGTTGTGACGGGGATTTGTGTGTAATTGGGCTGCTGTGTGTTGTCATCCCGTTAATGTGGACGGACACAGTAAACTTCGGATTGCTAGTTTGCACTCTGCCTAAGACCACCATTTAATGCTTACGTCTCATCCAAAGAATCAGTAACATGCAATGCGTTAAAGCTTACAATTTATCTGTCAGTTTGCACTGTATTGGCCACATCGCATACTGAGCGGGGTTCGTAAGGCTAGGTGGATCAGAAATACTTGTACTTAATAAGTTATAAGGGACTGTTACGGCTGTTAAATAAGAACCTACAATATACTGTAAAATAGCCCACATATGTTGCCAGTATGGGACTACGGTGTGATCCGGACTCAGCATACATGCCTGGTTTACTATTCACTTGGTTGGCTTACTTGTTATTTAAACTGCGGATGCCTCATCATCAAACCGGGCGTCATAATCAGATCGTACAGTATACTCACATAGGTCGACAAACAAGTATCAACTCGATCCACCAAGTTCACCTCTGTTTTCGCGAGCACGGACGACTCATTTATGCTTGGCCAGGAAAATATTGCCGCCGAATAACTACATGCTTGTCGACTGACGAAATCCTGTACGGTAACACGATTTGGAAGTTGCACCGCAGACGGAGTCACTCGGTTTCGCATTGTACTGGTCCATTTGTGCGAACTAAGGTGATCTAATCTGGCATGATGCCCTTGTACGAACAGCCGTGGTTTGTTCTACCGGTGCAAACAAATCCCACTCACATAAATTAAGAAATAATAAGGTAAAACTAACAAATTACAACGGTTTTGAGAACAGACGGTACAATGTATAACAAATGCAAAACAGGTATGAATTAAATCGAACTTCCCAGTTAATAACTAGCAAACAATTTGTACATTTATCTATACAAAGCGTGAGTAAATATCTGCATCGCAATTTATAACGATAACTTTGCATGTAGCAACTACTTTTACTTCATATTCTGTATGGATTGAGGTTGAGATTGCTTAATATTGATCTCCATTGAAGACAAAAGAAAGTCGCAAATTACCAACCAATCTTACTGGGCAGTCATCTCCCGAATCATCTGTTCGGAAATGTCACATTACCAAACTTGAACAGACCATACAAAATGAAACAGCCTTCTCTCTTGCTAAACATACGTGAGTGGTTGGTTGTCACTAATCTGTGTTCCCAAAATACTGATGGCCGGGCAAAGTACGGAGAACTGACTAGAGCTAAATGTTACCAGTTGCTTGTAATATGTAATGCTCCAAAACGGTTTTTCAGTAACATCGACACCAAAGTGCCCCTTTTTGGGTTGAGAACCTGGTGTGCTTTGAGGTATATATATTAGTTCTATTTAAACCACTATATTTTGTTATGCGGTTTTTGTCCCATTGGGAGCGATAGCTGGCGGCATTCGTGAACAGTATGTGCTTATGAACCAAAGGTTCTGTAAACTGGATTAGGTAAACCACTTGCAGAATACTACCTCTTATATGAAGAAGGTTCTTTTCGGACAATCCCACCATGAAACTTATACGGGCAAAATCGCACAATAGCCATCAATCACTTGACGGAGGGTCACTTTACAAACAGCTCCTGTACCATATTCTTCGTAATTGCTTGTGGGCTGCCGACAATAGCCGCGGATTAATCCGACTTCAGTGTATTCAATTTGTGTTAAATATTTCTCGACTTCCTGGTTAGTGGTCCGATATTCAGAAAATGGTGCGCCAAATCTCAACGGGTTGTTTTATCTAACCCGGTGATACTTCTCGGAACTTATTTTTATGCTCAGTGGTTAACTTGATGAACTCCTGTATGATGTCTTCTGAAATCTTTTCTTTCTACGAGTTGGACAGTTCTATAAGTTGCAGTAGAAAAGGGTATAGACTGGAAGCCACTCGAGCTTCTACCGTGTCTGCGTAGCTCAACGCGTTATGTCCAAGTCTCATCAATGCAAGCGGTTCATTTATTAGAGGTAATTACAATCAAATCCCCATAGTTTTTGTGCTCGGGTCTCTTTTACTCCGCTAACAGATTAACAGTGAGCTGTTAAGATTTGTCTGTAGCTATATCGTGCGATCCGGCTTCCCTTGACTGACGTGAGTTACGGCAGTGAAACACGTTCGTCTAAAATCCATCCAATTCTTCACTACTGAGTTTGTTGGTACTTATCGATTAACCTATAACCCATTCTTGAGTATTAAAGCATTACGTTTATATGGGAGAAGAAAGTGATCGTCTGGGTATGCAGTCTGATTACTTTTGTCATCTCGAGATTCGACTAATAGTAACTGAAGACTGTTAAACCAGTGATGTTGTGTACACAACCATTTGTTCGATAGTGGATTTTGTCCCACATTTCGATGCTGTACCTAATGGAAAAATCATGTTTCCGGTACTTCCCATCGCAGTAACGTGACGCATCAATCAGTAGAGTAGAGCAATCAGGACTTCCGAATTCGTAAACAGCATCATCGATATCGTGTGTGACTGAAAAGAAGTGTCACGATTTCTAGTTAGCATACGCGATTACTTACTGACCTCGGTATGTTTAAACTAACCAAAAACTGCGTGCTTGGAGGAGAATATGGTGGAATGGTGCAGTAGCTTTTAAACTATTCTGAAAAACCACACGGACGTAAAAATATAAACGGTATTACTGCAGTTGTAAAAAGGTCCAAGATCTGTTTGATGAAAACAAACTTCAGTTTGATAAAAACCACAAGGTGACTGGTTAAAGTGAAGTCGGGCACTGCGTGCAGTTAAGTATATGATCACCGTCTGATTTCACTATGCGAATTTAAATAATTATGTAAAGCATAGTGAGTTTAGTTTTATTCGGTAACTCTCAAATTTGTATGTCTTAATTTTATTAAGTTTGTGTGCAACGGGCAAATTTTCGGTGAATGAGTTGGTTGATGCGCGGTCAGCGATAGCATTGCCCAAATCATTTTCAGTTGCCATAAAAGATTTGGCTGACTTTTAAGTCTTACCTATATTCTTACTACGTTACATATCGAGCTCTGGCGTCCTTGAAAGGAAGTAAAATGCGTCCTTGAAATCTTGTCCAGATGCTCCGATTCAAGCGTTCTACGAAAAATGGATTATTTTCCCTAGGACATTGAATGTCTACCACATCTTGATTGTCTGACAATTTTGCCACCAACGACAGACTTAAGGCATTTAGGACTATTTTTCTTTGTGCTTTGGTTTTCTTAAAAGAAGAAATGTACGTTCCTAAAAGTGTTCTACAATATCATTTCGTTATTGGGCTCCAAAAAGTGACCCAACGTCTCTCTGGTTTGACAACCGCCAGTGAATCGATCAACCTCTAGCAGAACACCATGCACATTTGATCTCAACCTTTGTATTCAGATAAGTCTTTAAGCCAGCCCGCTTCAGAGGAAGCAATGGATTCGAGTTTTGCTCATATTAGACCTATCGTCCGAATCGGGATTTTCATTCCGGCTCCGTTTTTGTGCGACTAGCTTGTTGACCATAACGTTGATAACCTCACAATAGACATAACCGTATAGTCGTGTACAAGCGCTCAACCAGTCTTGTGTGAATGGCATTTAGCTTACTCTATCACTTCGAACGGAGAGCAAACAGTATAATTCTTTTCCGTCCAGTTGATATCCCCTTGATCAGAACCTTCCAGTTTATTCGAAATTATCGTTCTCATTGAACCAACTGAACATAGTAAAAGTTATTAGTCCAAGTTCAAGGATTAAGGTTAGGTTTTACTTGAACCTACTGGTGCGTCAATTATGCAAAATGCATATCAGCTACGATAAGAAGAGAAAAGGTGACATTAAATGATATACAACGCCTGTGGTCTTCATGTTAATTTTCATACACAAACTGGTTTCTGAAAAATGTATATCCCAACAACAGCGCTATCAAATAATCGTGAAAACCAAACTATCAGAGATGAACGGCCTCAAGGACAACTCCATTTTGTCGTGAATGTCTACAATGCGTTTTACACGTCTGACAGCATACTGTGTCGCGTACTCACTAATAACGGTGCTTTATCTTATAAAAATTTCCTTACAGTGCTATCAACTTGCACATACAGGCTAAAGGCTATGGTTTTCAATCTGTTTACACCTTTGGTTCATACCTCTCACGCACTTAGCCTAATCCGAATGACACAGCTACAACTGACAAGTAATAGAGGTTTTGGCTGAAAGAAGTTGATCATCAGTCACAACCAGCTACAGATTCCGTATGCACAGAGATATTTTAGCTAGCCCTCTTCGAAAAATAACGGGAAATCGGAAATTGTTCTTGTTGGAACCTGTCAGTAGTGTATATCATTACCATATCCGGAACCGGAACTCTGGTCACGCTGTTTTGAAGCAACTGCGTCGACCACTGTGCCATTGATCTCACATTAGGCATGTCTGAATTACCACACACAGATGCCCAACCACAGTCGCTCATGAGTGGTACTCAGATTACCCCTTCGCTTTGCAAAGAGAAGCAGTAGCTCTCTAAAGTTCAGACCACGGTCGTTAAAACTGTGTGATTTCCTGACGATACCTAAGAAAAGCGAAGCCCGGACCTGGTGCTTCCGTTCGAAGTGGACTGGTGGAAATGTTTATGGGAATACGATCGTTATGGTCACTCGTGAATGATGTGCAACTTATAGTAGATAGGAGTTTTTAGAGGTGCTGCGCAGTATATCTAAGTAGTCCAGGATTTTTGCTGATGTAGCTTAAACCTTTTCCATATGTGACCGTAGCTTCCGCAATCGGATAAATTTTCGATTTGTCCCTAGCTAAGAATTAGACGATGATGTTGCTGATATTAACACTCATTAGTAGTGTACACACCTTATCGTAAACGAATGTTTTGACTTCGGCACAAGTTCCCGGGAGGCGACCGTGTTGAGTACAGTGTCGATGATCGCATATTAGGTACAACCTGAACGTTCAAATGAAGTAATGAGGTCGTTTCCAGTTGGAAGGCAATGACGAATTTCGGAACACGGTTACCTCACAGT
>LOND01001473.1:52505-62808 GCA_014220965.1 Paragonimus kellicotti | reverse complement strand
TTTTTTTAGGATGATAAGGACACATTTGGAAACAAAGGTAGTGATCTAAAAATATGAATGTATTCATAAAACTAAATAAGCAACAGTATGATAATCGACATTATATCATAGAAACCGGTTCAAAATGAGATCCAGATAAGTAACCGAGCGTTGCAACCCTCCTACATTAGATACAAAACGGGAATTCCAATGAAGTTCGTCTTTAGTTCAAACGGAACGCCTATCTGTCACACACTACGTTACTCTTATGATTAACCTAGTTCCTGAAATGGAGTTCAATATATCGTAATAGGATATAGACCTGCAGAATGAGAGATAGCAACAAAATACTTTCGGTTCATACTTGAAGTCTCTTAATTCCATATCCGAACGCTCAACCACTTTCGCTTGTGAGTAATGATCAGGTTGCCCGATCGTCTCGAGAGGAGACACAGTTACTGCCTGTTAACTCCAATCGATAACCCCTCGATTAGGACTTCTCTCCAAGTTGAAATCACGGAAATCATGAGCGATATTTTGACTGTCGGTAGATAGTGGGGAACTTGTTTCATATAAGCTGAAAATCACCCGCAGCTGATCGCAGGTGTTATGGGGTCATTGAATGGAGTTAGCGGAACAGTTAACGCGTCTCCTATCGAGACAATCGGACAACCTGACGATTACTCATTGGAGAAGGTGACTGAGCCTTCAGATGTGATAATCCGGATCGTGCCTGGTGTGAGGTCAGTGGTGCAGTGGTCAACACGGTTGCCTCATGAAAGCGTGGCCGGAGTTCTAATCCATGGCTGTAGCAAGAATGTGCACTACTGACGAGCTCTAACACGAGAACTATTTGAGTGTGGTTTTTTTCGAAAGGGGACTGCAACAGTTACCATTAACTTTGAGTGATTTTCAACTTGTACGGTCAAAAGCTCTTAGTGAAACTCTCCACCCATCAAACACAACGGGTATGAATGAGTCTTATCGGTTGCTGATGGAGTTGTCCTGGAAGAATGCTAGGAGATACCCAACACCAGTTTGCTAGCAAGTAAATACTGCCGTGGTTATAATGTGGAATGTAGACAGTAGGCCAGTCCCAAAAGTAAATAACCCTGGAAGATGCGAATGGAATTTGATGAGAACACTTCACAAGATAGGGATAGGATTTGCTGAAGCCTAGAGCTTACTGACAAATGATATAAAAGAGGGCCATAAACCACGGCTTAGCAAACTAAAGGAGGGCACCTGCAAAGTGCAGTGGATGCTAATATTAGTGCCAAGGGATGCTTTGCAATCAGAACATGAGCTAAGCACTGCACGTTACACTCACAAGAACAAGAATGATAAATTACATAATTCAATCCGGATGAGTAGATGCCCAGCCGGTAGACATTGATTACAGAAAACGTTTGATAGAAACACAGTTAGACTGTTAAAACAAACAAACAATCGTTCTTTTAGATCAATCAACAATTTTTGTTTGTTGCAATACTGACGCACGGGATAAGCTGAGTGACGCCCCGAAGCTTGAGTTTGCACTACCGGACGTCTAAGGAATTTTCTGATGTTCCTGTTAGGTGCACATTTGGCAAACATCGCAAGAAAATTACAGGGACGAGTCAGAGAGCAGGTACATTGATAAGCAGATCAGATACACTGAAGTGGTCAGAAACAATGGCAAATAAGTAAAGGTAAACGAGAGAGCACTTGAAGAAGTAGGATGTTTGGACGACAAGCGTAAAATATTTTGTCCAACCATTAGTGAATACCACAGGGGAACAGGAACTCAGTTGTGGTACGAAACAACTTACGTTGAGTAGTTTTGTGAAATGAAAGGGAGTAAAAACGTAGGGCTTTAGACAAAGAGTAAAATTTTTAGACATTCATGAGAAATCTGAAACACTGAGTTTCCGTTTATCCAGTTCAGCAAGATGGCAATAACAAATATTTCGAGACGCAATACAGTTCGTTCATTTTCGTCCGTCGATTATGTAGAACATTTAGTCATATAGGGTTTGAGGACACGGTGACAAGACAACAACACGTACGAAGGTCATAGGTGCGCACAGTAGGGTGAGGTGAAGAGTTTCAATGCCACGAACATGAGTGATTTCAACAGCTTCTGCCAACAGAGAGCCAGTGTGTGAAGCTTGACTAACAACGCTTCGAACAGTGCCAGTATCTTGGGTGTCGAGACTGCATAGTAGGAAGTGAGCGGAGTCAACCACATGACCTGTTGCGATTAAGGTGTTTCGCGATCGAAGACGCCGGATTTCTGTTCGGTGTTGGTATACTGACCCGCGTTGAGTCATTCGTCTGCACTAGCCACTAACAGATGCTTTCCGACTTTCTCTATAGTAGGTTTCGGTCAACTTTGCCAATGTAGACTGTCGCGTACTGAGCTACCTCAATCGAGAGAAAATCAAGACAGAAAGCTCAGCAGCACTAAGCAATCTCAATTTATTGGAAAAACAGCACCATTTTATAGAGGAACAACAGTATTTACGATTGCTATTAAGCGACAGGCGTTCTCGCGTTTTGATTGGCCAGTTTGTTGCTGTGTTGTTCCACGACCTTGCATCTAGCAACTCGGTTGTTTGAAACAGATAAGCAATCAACGTCTATGACTGGTTGGCGTCAGTTTGACTATAATTCCGTCTGTAGCAGCTTGTGCGCGAACACTGATTGCTGAACCTTCTCCAATCAAGAAACCGCTCCAGTCCATCTCATTACATTCCTTCATCTACTTCTCGTTCTTGATGACTCCTCATGGCTTGCATCACGGGTCTCTCTTTCCGGCAAAGTCCGCTCTCTCAAATACACACGATTTCTTCTTTTCACCACCCGTCCACATCAACATCGTATGACCTATGCCCACGATCACTGACCACCACACCACGTGTCCACTGTCTCGGGTTCTCCGGGACACACTGGACCCGCAATCACAGTACATTTTTGTTGCATTCTACGTCGTTGTAGGCTCTCCCTGAATATATGACTCGTCTAATGTCATAGCGTAAGATTTCAGATGCCACCGGCAATTCTGTCCTCGCCCTCCTCCCAAACACTCGCTGCATCGCACTGTACTCAATGATCTCATTCGGCATGTTCCTTCTTTCTTGAAGCATTAGATATGGCCTTCCCCCGACTCTTGGGCAGTCTGTAGTCCTTTTAGCAGCCTTAACTGCAACTTCGGTCTTCCCGTTTGACTGACCATGGTACGAGCTGTTTGTCCGATGTTGAAACTCCAACTTATCTACAATTACCTTGAATTCTGCTCACACAAACTGAGGATCATTATCACAGAAAAACGCCTCCGGTATCCCATAGCGAGCGAAGTGAGCACGCAGTTTGTTGACGACTGCACCTCCGGTGGTACTGATTAGCCAATCAGTTTCAAGAATAGTCCGAGAAATAGTTCACCGTGACCAGGTACTGTTTCCCGCCGTGTGTGAATAAATCGGCCGCAACTAATTGCCAGGGTCTTTCCGGAAGTTCTCTCAGCAGCATCGTTTCCTTCACTTGACTTGAATCGTGCCTTCTGCAAATTTCACACTTCGTTATGTAATCCTTTATCTTACTGGACATGCCTGGCCAAAAGTAAAGTTCCTTTGCTCTCCGAACACAGCTGTTCACCCCAACATGTGCCACATGGACTTGTTCAATGAACTTCTGCTGCAAATCCTTCGGGATGACTATCCTCTCTCCTTTGAAAATTATTCCTTCTTCTTGGACAAACTGATCGCGGTCCTTGAAAATACTACCAGTTCTTCGGGCAGATTCTTTTTATCTGCGGCCAGCCATCTTCTATAACTCGAGTCAGCTTCTGAAGTACTTGATCCTTTTCCGTCGCGTCCTTCAGCTCCACCATCTTGTCCATCGGTACCATCCTGTAGTCCACTGATGCGATCGTCTCGAACTCAGAATCATCCGTCACAGCACCGGGTATATAAGCACGAGAGAGAGTATCCGCGATGTGCAGTTGGTCTCCGGGCTGGTAGACTAGCTCACAGTCGTACTTTTGTAGCCTGATCATCATCCGTTGTAGACGTCGGGGCGCAGCACTCAGTGGCTTCTTCACTATTGCTATCAGAGGTTTGTGGTCTGTGTGTACCACTGTCTTTCTTCCGAATGTGTAGGTGTTGAAGCGTTCCAGAGCAAAAACCACTGCCAGCATTTCCTTTTCGATTTGTGCATAGTTTCGTTCCGCAGTCGAAAGGCTCCGGCTTCTGTAGTCAGTCGGTCTCCCTTGTTGTAGTAGCACAGCTCCAAGGCCTGACTGACTGCTGTCACATTGGATTACCAGAGGAAGCTCAGGATTATAATATGCCAATACCGGGGCTGTTTAAATTAACCTTTTATCTCGTCAAACACTGGCCCCAAGTCCACCCGACCCCTTTGTAAATTGTCAAATTGGACGCATTACATGAATCAACTACAGCAGAAATCGACTCCTGTCATTAGGACGTGAAACTGCTTTGGCATCTTCGGGGGCGGCATATTCTGGATCGCATTCACTTTGTCTGGATCGACCTTCAGTCCTTCAGACGTGAGTAGGTGGCCACGAAACGTCAATTCTGTCGCCTGGAAAACTATCTTATCGCGTGATAGCGCTATTCCTTGCGACATGCACCGTTTTAGAAAAGCCTCAAGGTTACGCTCGTGCTTCATACTCGTGCATCCGTATATCAATACGTCGTCGACGACACAAGTCGTCCCTTCAAATTTACCAAGCGCCTAAATTAGACGTTTCAGATAAATTTCGCTCGACACTTTTAATCCAAAAGTAAACGCAGCCACCGAAAACGCCCAAAAGGGGTGTCAAACGTGGATTCTTCATCCAGCACCGGCTGCCAGCACACGGAAGACAAGTCAACTTTCGTAAAAAAGAGCTTCGTTTAATTTGGGAAAAATATCGCTTGGAATCGGCAACCTGCATCGTTTTCTACTCAAGACAACGCTGCAGTCTAAACTCATTACATATACACCACCACAACTGCAGGGGAACTGGTAGATAACATGAAAGACCAGGGTTTCCGAGAAAGCACGATTAGAGAGATGGAGAATAATCTTGCGGAAGGGAAGTGACAAACGAAATTCCCCCACTAGATAACTGTAGTAAATAGAATATTCCAATCTTTGAATTATTTCGTTCGTAATGTGGTCTTCAGTGTAAGGAACCTTGACGAAGATCCGCTTCTTCGGCGCTGATTGTGGTAGGGAATTGGCCGCTTATTTTTCGCAGTGAATCTCAATTAGTCTGGACAGATACTCAGTCATAAACAGAACGGTTTTCAGAAACGCTTCTTCAGATTTTAGCCACTCGGTCGTGCACAGATCTCTTGTTCGATGAAAAGGCGTTCGAACCAAACCACGTTTGTAAGCCAACGGAGCCTAACAAGAGAAGTAAGTACTGCGCGCTCGACGTGGCTTTCTGACAAACAAGACATATTATGTATGCCGTCTTAACACATAGAAATTGGGATGTCTAAGGAAGGTGATGAATCACTCAATTCCTCTTTATGGATGACAGGGGTTTTATGTAATCGACTGGCAAGGATAAACGAAATGCTAGCATCTTGCAATGTATGTCTTTGTGACTTCACGATGAATAGTTATGACAGTTCAAAGTTGTAAAAGCCAAAAAGAACGTATATTGTGTTTTATTTAGCTTTAACCGAGGACCATCAGACCATCACAATATATTCGTTGATTCATTTTTTTTCAACTACAGCATCTTCCTCGATGAGCCCAAATTAAGTCAAAGACAACGGTCAATGGGTTAAGTTCCACGTCAAGGCTCAGATCGGCAGGGTCATATTTGCCTCATTCACTGTGNTGAAGAAAGACGACATATCGTGAGATGCTAACAGTTCATTTACTATTTTCAGTCGCGAACGTAAAACATTAGATTATCTAAAGTATGCGGGTAGCTCGGTTGTTCTTAATCGTTCAACGGGAAAACGAAAATCTGACGTAATCTAGGCACACTCATAAGCCATGCATTAGTTTAATCAGGAATAACTTCTAAAAAGTAGGAATTACAAAATTAATTTGTAGTTGCTTTGAATACAGCATTGCTCCTTCGCTGAGAAGATGTGGGTTTACGGTTGTGACTCCATGGTTTCACCGTTCATCGCCCGTATACAGCTTCGTTCGGCATGACCAACAAAGCACTTGACGACGCACATGGCAGAGATGACTACTCTTTCCAGGACCCCATTCTCCACTCCTGTTGACTTTGCACACCCTGAGGATCTCCGTTTATTATTGTCTCGTGGTGCACCTGCAGTTGCCTTTTAACTCTTGCTTTCACCATGCTCCAGACATTCTCAGTTGGATTCAACATGGGTGAATAGGGTGCCAGTCGTAAGAGTTGTCCTCCATTATATAACTCCTCAGCAAACACACTTTCCAGATCAGTGTGACACGGTGCGTTGTCGCATATCAGCACAATGTCTGACATAGGTGTACTGATCTTCATCTGATCTAGCAGCCTGATTTTCATCTGATCTAACCAGCCTTTGCAATTGCTGCTAATGTATGCTACCCTCCTCGTCGTACACTTACTATCAAGCTTGATGTCATAGCTCCAATCAAATGAAGATTACGGCCTCGGCTATTTGTTACAGAGACGCATGCCCTCGTTCCTTTTAATGAACGTCCCACTGACCTCGTACAGAACAAATTGAAGTTCGTCTCATCTATCCAGCAAATAGTCTTTGAATTTGCATAACACTCCATCAGTCGATATGCAAACAGTCGCCGTAACTTCAAATTCTCATTTGAGGTCATACCAACGCGTACTTGACACAGTTTCTTGACAGATTTTTACCGGCCATCCTGAGTATCGACTGATCGTTGTGGTCGATAACTCCTTCTCAAACTCAGTCTTGACGCGCAATCTCAAAAATTGCAGTGTAATCGTTGGGTCTACGGAAATCCACTCCAACAACTAATCTCACCTTAGTAATCACATTTGTAAGAAAGAGAAACAGACCTACTGGAAACGTCTGATAACAAAAAACTTCGTAAGTTATATGACGAACATCATTTCAGATCGTGAGATTTTGCACAACCATCGCCATCATAGAACTTTCTCATCTGCTATTTATTGTGGTTCACACTTGTTCATATTTCAATTTAATTCACGAAACCGGAGAATCGCAGTCCACTTCGTGTCAGTTTGGTCAAATTTCAGCTAAGGATAGCAACCACCGTTTAGATAGATTAACGTACACTGACAATCCAGTCTATTTCACTGAACACTAGAGCGAGTTTGTTCCCAACTTGTGTTCGTCTCAATGTTTTGGTTTTGAACTAGGCTGAACTGTGAGAAAAACGTCGGCAGTTGTCCTGTACTTGCAGATCTTTTTAGCCACCGGGTGTGAAGTTGCCTTCACCCGACTCGATTGTAGTTAGACAATGAGATGGTTGAGTGAATCTACCTGAGACTTCGTGGCAACTGACTGGCTCACAACACTCCCACTGCTGACAGTGACTAACTACTAGGATGCGCTGGAGACTGAACCATCTGGTTCACGACCAACCAACCCCATTTACCGCTTCAGAAAAACTGATAACGCTAGTCGAGTAAACGATGAGGATGTTAACAAGAAGGAGTAAACATGAGTGGTTGCTTCAGCGCTCGACTCACTCACCCAGGGTTGCGTAATTGCCGTCACAATACGAATAAGCAGCATAGACTGAGGAGATAAAAGAGCCAATTAGGCAGACTCGGTCCAAGCTCAAAATGTAGCGTTAGACACTGTGCATCTATCTTTGTGAACTCAAGCTACAAATACTGAGGGGAGGGGGAACTACAGAATTGCAGCTAATAGAATGGAAGTACACAAATGCAGATCAACACAGCCTTCACATTAATCAGAATAGATAATAAATCCAAGGTGGTTCTGCTAGCGAGAACAGTTGCGTTGATAAAATGACATCAATGCTGACGAATCGTAGTGTCAAAAATTAGGAAAAGAAGGGGAAAATAACGCCCAATCCGAAACAGTTGTTATTCGTTGATTCATTTTTTTTCAACTCAGCATCTTCCTCGATGAGCCAAATTAAGTCAAAGACAACGGTCAATGGGTTAATTCACTCAAGCTCAGATCGGCAGGGTCATATTTGCCTCATTCACTGTGACAACCTGCGGTTAAAAAAACACATTCACAAATGACTCACAGTTCAGAGTTATGGTAGTTATATAGTGGGACTCTGAATCTTCTTTTAGACTCGTTCCAATATACTCTATTTACTTTCAATTCATCCCAACAACGGATATATAGGTGGCGAAACTTAATACACCTAGCGATTAACTTGTTCATGTCTAAAGCATCATTTTATTCTGTGTACACACTCAAGATCAGTACAAGTCGCTGTCAATCAATCAACCTAAACGAAAGGACCGTAACTGAGTAATCGGGAGGAGGGTTGTTTAAATCCGACAGGAGTTCAAACTTTTTTAACCACCACCTCTTACAAGTAAATTCGATATAACGGCTGACCGTCTTTTCGATTGGCTGACACTGCTTCGACCACAATACCGCCGGCAGCAGCTTGTATGTGTGCTCTAATTGGCTGAAATTTCTCTGGTCAGGAAACTGCTCCAGTCCAATCTAAATATAACCAGTTTTTCCACATCATGTTACAAGAGATGAGATGGTGAAGTTAGAGAAAGTAGGCGTTTTAGGTGTTTTGAGCCGACGAGATACCACCAAAATAATCCAGGAGGTTGAGGGTGTTGTTATGTCCTGTTTGATAAGGCCGTGCTGAAGAGCAGAGGGAGGTGATGAACAGTTGTACATCACAAAATTACAATCAGAAACCAACGTAACAAAAAGTGCTGCGGAAATCCATTCGGCGCGTAAACTCTGCGTCTGTTTAAGAACTGTTTGATGGGAACCAAACAAATACCTAGGGTCGAATTACAAACGAATTACAAATGTCTGTTCGCGAGCCCACTAAGAGATATTGTCATCATTACCATAGGCTGCAAAGCGTGTTTTGGGATTCACCAATGGCATTGAATTTACCTCAATAATGAGAAAAATTAGTCTGAGGTATGGGCACAATACACGCTTAACCTTCGGAAGGAGAATGTATGCGTCGGCTGACATATTAAAAACAGATGCTCGCTGACTGCATAGCGGTCGGCACAACTTTTCGATCGAGTGAACTAACTATACTGTACGGTAATCCAAATTCTGTAACACTTCTTATTACATCTAGATTCTTCATAATGGCCATAGACTACCATCTCTCGGCAGAAGGCGTCTCAAGTCCCATGAGAACACGGCTGCATCTTCGAGGAATGCTTACTGACATTTGCTGAAAAGCCAAATTCTTCCTTTTTCCGAATCAGCCAGCTTATGCATTATAAAATCAAGACGAGCGGCTAATATTGCAATTGGCTTCTACAGTAATGGAAAGTGCTTCCAGGTCTACGTCAATAAGTACCGCCAATGTACCCAAAGAACCGTGCAATGGCAAGGAGAAAATACTAACGTGATACTTGGAAGACAGAAGTGCACTTCAGTCGGCTCGTTGATATAAGGAGTCTCCTGAATAAACGAACTGACTACGTTAGATGATACTCCATATACCAACTCCCATACGTTCAAACGATAGAATTCTCACTGCCATATTTGCTGTTTCTTAATAGACAAGGGGCCGAAATTTTCCACAAAGTAAATGCTTCAGTTCGCTCGCCGTCTTTGATGAATTCACGGCTGCTTCATCGAAGTACTGTGGAGTGCTCAACTTGTAGTCCTGCTCTGAATCCCATAGAAAGGTTGGGGATATATTCGTTCGTCAAGTGCATAGTGATGCCAATGTGCACAAACCGACGACCAATGTGAAGGCTGGTTTGAGGTGCGCATGAAGGCATTTGAGTTCCAACGAGTTATGATGTCGTGTCTGAAGTCCACTCAACCAGTGCACAGAAGTACTAAATCGAAAAAGACGAAGCATGTCATCATCCTTTGCAGCTCTATGGTACACGGAACAACCCTATAGCTTTGGAGCGACATTTTTGTAAGTTTTATGAAAAATGCATTTTCCACAAGGACTTCATCAATAAACTAAAACCTAATGCTGCATAAAATAAACATTACTAACTCGATATTAAGAAAAGAAAGAGGTTTGTGTTTGCCCTTGAAGTATAATCGCGGCTTTGATCACAGTGATTGTCGGCTAGCTTTAGGTCACTGGTTCACAATACCTATAACATTTAGAGGATAGTCGTGAAGACAAGTTTGTTTCAGTCGGGTAAGAATAATCAAAATCCGTGACAACGTACTCCAACAGCCTTGAAAAA
>LOND01001473.1:31518-46742 GCA_014220965.1 Paragonimus kellicotti | reverse complement strand
GCCATCATAGAACTTTCTCATCTGCTATTTATTGTGGTTCACACTTGTTCATATTTCAATTTAATTCACGAAACCGGAGAATCGCAGTCCACTTCGTGTCAGTTTGGTCAAATTTCAGCTAAGGATAGCAACCACCGTTTAGATAGATTAACGTACACTGACAATCCAGTCTATTTCACTGAACACTAGAGCGAGTTTGTTCCCAACTTGTGTTCGTCTCAATGTTTTGGTTTTGAACTAGGCTGAACTGTGAGAAAAACGTCGGCAGTTGTCCTGTACTTGCAGATCTTTTTAGCCACCGGGTGTGAAGTTGCCTTCACCCGACTCGATTGTAGTTAGACAATGAGATGGTTGAGTGAGTCTACCTGAGACTTCGTGGCAACTGACTGGCTCACAACACTCCCACTGCTGACAGTGACTAACTACTAGGATGCGCTGGAGACTGAACCATCTGGTTCACGACCAACCAACCCCATTTACCGCTTCAGAAAAACTGATAACGCTAGTCGAGTAAACGATGAGGATGTTAACAAGAAGGAGTAAACATGAGTGGTTGCTTCAGCGCTCGACTCACTCACCCAGGGTTGCGTAATTGCCGTCACAATACGAATAAGCAGCATAGACTGAGGAGATAAAAGAGCCAATTAGGCAGACTCGGTCCAAGCTCAAAATGTAGCGTTAGACACTGTGCATCTATCTTTGTGAACTCAAGCTACAAATACTGAGGGGAGGGGGAACTACAGAATTGCAGCTAATAGAATGGAAGTACACAAATGCAGATCAACACAGCCTTCACAATTAATCAGAATAGATAATAAATCCAAGGTGGTTCTGCTAGCGAGAACAGTTGCGTTGATAAAATGACATCAATGCTGACGAATCGTAGTGTCAAAAATTAGGAAAAGAAGGGGAAAATAACGCCAAATCCGAAACAGTTGTTAAAGTTATTCCAGGAAATGATGCAGTAGGATACCATCGCTGTACGTACTCTAAACCCCACTAGACCAACAGCAATTATGGTTACCCGTCTCTATAGTTTCCTAAAGTCAAAACTAGATATTTCCCAAGGATGCATGGATGAAAACATAGATTATGGAATGAAGTAGGGATAGAAATTGACATCAAAATAGTCCCTGGTTCATATACGGAAAAAATGTGTTAAACCACAAATAAAATCACAAGTTTCAGATGACCAATCACATGCAAATACAATTTTTCGTAATTCCATCAGACGTAATGAACTCAGATAACCCAATAGAAAGGGTTCATATGTTAAGTGCATTCTTCTTGATGGGACCGTCACACATTAAGACTGACCTTGCTCCTTCTTTGATTAATTATGTTAAGATAGTTGGATTGTAGTTGACCTCATGACCGCAGTATGCAAATGCAAAATGCGTGTCAAGTGAACCGTCGATGGTGTTGAGTCTCGTTTGTGTGATGGGGGTGAACATACTGATTACGAGCTGATCAGAACTCGCATTTGATCATCGTATTTGTATTTGAGTAACCTGTTCGGCTCATACACAGTCAAGTTCGCTCTGTTGTTACAGTTTATTTCAATAACGTGCAGCCCTGTTTAAACCGGGATTTTTAAAAAACGGTCCTTGTGCCAGTTAGGTGAGCCTGTTGGCCACTAAGTGAACGATCTGAAACTAGTCATGATTAACCAATCCCACCTGAAGGTAACAGCACAAGGGAAAACCCAATGATCACGGCTTCTCATGTAAACTGAGTTTAAAAGAATTTTCTAATTTCCCGATGATGTTTTTGGACACAATTGACACCCAGAATCTTGCAGCCTGCTGATCTCGGTGCTTTTATTAAAAGTTGAAACACCTGAGCTATCAGCTTTATATGCGAAGTACAGTGACCCTGATATTCAAGGTCTCTTCTAGAGTTGTCCATCTTATCTGATTAAGTGAACCAAATATACAACAACTGATTATTATTTCTTGTGGTAAGAAAAACATAGGATAAAATTTAAGTTTTCCGAAATAACTACGAGGAATCCAACGAAAAAGCTATTATAACAGAAATATTTCCACAACGAAGAATACGTCTCTTACTAAAAAGCCTCGATGTCATAGAGCAAGTTTTCATAAATTATGCATTATAATGACATTACTAAAACAGGAGTTTGGATAGATGGATATTCATCAAAAGTCATGTATCAATGCCTCAACAAATACCAACAGCTTATCAAATGGTCCAGATTCAAAGGTTCCATGAACAGTAACGAGTTCACTCAAATGATTAACGATAAGTTTGAAAGAATTTACACAAGACTTAGAAATCTATGCAGTATGATAAATTAAGTACTACATTGTATATATGGGGAGCTTAACAATTTTGACCCAAAAGTTCCATGAACAGTAACTTGTCCACTCAAATGATTAACGATAAGTCTGAAGGAATTTACACAAGACTTAGAAATCTATGCAGTATGATAAATTAAGTACTACATTGTATATATGGGGAGCTTAACAATTTTGACCCAAAAGTTTTCCCACCAGACCCGACAAAACCAAGCATGAAAAAGGCAAGGATTCTTGTAGTTATCACCTAACCGATTCCTTCTGGATGACACAGACCTGTTCTCAGCGCGTAACCGCCAAATACCTCAATTTAAATAACTTCACCAGTAGCAGGAAAAAGTTCGTTACTTCCTGAATAACAAATTCATCGTCTACATCGAGTGTTACCAGGGTAGGTACAATTGACTTAGAAAGGGCGGAAATAAATTCACATGATGACAAATTACACCAGACAAGCCCACACGTCGCAGTACATATTAATATGTCCATAAAATAAACGGATAATTTCTGATGGAAGCACGGTAGTCAACTAAGTCATTTTTTTGTACGATAAATTCTGTTGATAAACGGGAATATACGATTTTCCGTACACTGTTAGCAACTTTGATACGAACAGCAAATGCCGAGAATCATCGACATCAGTGGTAGTAAAAAAGATTGAGGAAGGTATTATGCAACCATTTATTCTACGGTTTGCAAGTCAGAATACACTCATTTGGATTTCCGTGCATTCGACCATGACCAAAACACTAATCATCATTGGTACTCAGACAAGCCATGAATGTTCGTACCATTTGATTGGAGCCAGAACGAGGCAGTAATCGGTCAATTTGGCATACTCTGTGAGAGGCATGTGAATTACTTTCAGAAGCACACAATTTTGAATGGGAACTATCCTGATATCTTCCACAAACTGAACATACCCATAGCTCGAAAAGAAACCACCAACTTTTCAGCGGGATCAATCCCAATCGATTAATCGAGTTGGAATCGGACGGTGGACGAAACAGACGAAGCATTTCTTGCGGTAAACACTGAAAATTCAAGGAAATCACTCTAAATAAGATAACCAGAGCACGGTTGTAGGGCAAAGCACAGATAACAGCGGATAGAACAAGACAAATTATAATATGACCGCATAAAGTTGGTTCGTAAGTCGAATAAAACTCGGTGAGTAGTGAAGGATAAGAGGTTGAATTACCACATTTTCTGTGCAGTCGCCTTCCATGGTCTGTTGAAGTAGATCTTTTGCGAGCGGAATTCCAAAGAGTGGAACTCCGCAGAGTTCCATCCATAAAACTGTAATAGTGAAGTAAGAAAATGACTGAGGATAACGTGACAAAAATCCCCGCTGCTTCCACAACCGAAGAGTGAACACCTAATAGAACTTATCACAGTTCTGTGCACATTCTTCAGTACTATTACAGGTTTACTTGAGAAACGAGTCATTAACGACTACCACTTAGTATGAGGACGTTAAGCAACGTCGTCGTGCAATATCGGGCAATGTACCACAAATAACTTTCCGACACGTGTATAGTGGTCTCAACAGCAAAAGTGCATTAGTTCGTATAACCAGTGTTCCCCGGAACATCGAGAAGGAGCAAACTAATGCTCATAAAATTGTGACCGTTAATCTGAGGTTAATTATGGAATCCAGTTTAAAGTTGGTGGGCAGTGTCTTAGTGTAAAAGTAGATTGATCTATGTAGCATGTCTTGAGAGTTATTTGACAAACAATCCGTGTACTCTACACAACTGTAGACTGTCGTTCATTATGACCGCAGTCCACAAAAAGAACCACTAGTGTGTGAGTTAAGCTCAGAGCTGTCATTTTTAGTTGTAGAAAGTGTTCACTGTGATACGTTTATAACTTCGGTCCGATTAAGCCTTTACTTACAAAAATGTTTAACTGTAAAGGAAGGATGATGTTAATTTCTCCCAAGCATTCTGGTAGAGGTTTTTAAAATATTCCTGCACAATATCACAGTCGTACAAACCCGATGTATTAAATTCCACAAAAGCATGACGACTCTGTGCACACCTAGGTTTAATCCCCAAAATGCATCCGATTAACTTTGGAATCCTAACATAAGTAACGATTTGGTCGCGAACACTGATGAATCAAGCATTATGAATTGAATGAACGAGTGCGTTTAGGATCAAAATAACTAGAATTACATCAAGCTAAGTAGCCGAGACGATAGCAAAAACAAACCAGTGGCTAAAACAGCATGAGAAAGTTAGTTTGGCATCAACGAAAGCGACCCAATTACGTAATCACAGTTAGTTCGGAGGATGCGGTACAATTGCTGATTCGAGAATAAGTGACAGAGATGATTGTGCCACACAAACACTCGTGTGAGTATGTCAGCTTATGTATCCAAAATATATTAGGTAAGCCATGTGCTTCCAAATTCCCTATCATATTGCTTTTAGTCGATCGGTTCAGACCATAAAAATGGCGTTTTACGGTTCATCGGCAGCTGTCAATAAGAATGCCAAAATGACATAAGTGGTCGTCAAATAATTCAGCAAGTTGCACCGGCGTTGTTTTCACGATTACCCATGCGGTCTTGGTGACTTGTTGAGTAAAACCTTTTACGCATGCATTTCGGGATACTGTGCAGGTTGAATAAATCAATTCATCCCCCAAAAAAGTTGACTGATCGACAGACAACGTTCTCATTCGTACGAGAAATGATTAAAGACGTTAAGGTGCTCATTGTGCCACTTGGGATGACCAACGGACTCATTTAAAGTAACCAAAGGTTTAGGCCAATCAAAAATTAACGATACAATGATATATATATAAAAGCTTGATTATATGTAAGTTTAGGGCACGTATTCACCATTTTCACGCATTTTGGGTTGTTTAGAGATCATTCTCTCTTTGTAAACGAATGGTTACAAAAATTATTGAATTCACCTATGAAGCACTCAGTAAGTAACGTGCATACAAAACTATTCATTAGAATCATCATACTATGAAAGACCGTGTACAACAGCTAAAAAACTACTTTGATTGTTCTAGGTGTGAAGCATCAATGATAGCTATGTTGTCAAACAAAACGAACGGCTAGTTTGTTTCAGCCAAATCGTAAACCAATATCGTAATTTCAGATATACACGGGCAATCCAAATGAACAAAATCTGGTTCCGCTGAGTCTAAATTCACCTGTATACCTATCTGGTTCAAAGCAGTATTGTACTACTTTTAGTAGTACTGATGTGATTTGTGGATGACTGAAAACTTCAAACGTTGCAAGCCCTTCCTGAGTGACACTTCACGTCTGAAGAGTATAACCTATGAAACGTAATTCAAAAACTCGATAATGACAAATTTTAATATATGTGTAAGTGTCATAACGTCCATCTCCACACTCATATAACTTGGTTCTCATATCGTTACACGGTATCAATACCCTTTTTTAAATAAACACTTGTTTGCAATGTCACTACCATATAATCATTCAAGCCAGCGCACGTAGCGTCGGACTACCTGTAGCAATTCTTACAGCCACGGACTGAAGATCAAAACAATCACGAGTAAAGAACAACTGATGTTGTTGTAACTCACACTTCAACCACATCACTTTTTTAGTCTATACTTCTCAATCTGGGGAGCAAGAACCAAGTTTCTGGTTGGAGATGTGTGAAACCTTACTCAACAAACAATGTACATAGAATTTAAAATGACTTCGTGAGACCGATTAGCATTGAGATCGGTAGGCGATTCTAAAAACCGTTTACCATAACCACCCACATCTGCGTGTGGATAACCAAGCGGTGTGTAGATCACCATACCGTGCTCTAATAGAAACCATTACCCTATACAAATCAATGTGAATGTTTGGCTTTTTTGCTCGTTAGAAGAACAATACTAGCAAAACGTCGAAAGCAGGACGGACACGATTGAGTGCAACCCAACACAACAGCTCACCAAGGACCTGAACAACAGTCAATCAAGTGAGACATGCTCAGTGTCCCAGTCGCATGAGGCCGAATGAGTGACTGTTTCATAGATCAGCCACAGAGCCATAACAAATCGAATAGGGCAGTGAAGTGTGAAGTTACTCATATAATTTCGGCTAAATATCTTCAACAGTCTGACTACAAGAGCTTGAAAACTCTCAGGAGATGCAGCTACAGTATGTACTTCACATTAGCTTTCATTTTGCAACTGTTGAAGCGTTGAAGGAGAAAACAGGTAATGAAAAGTCAACAGTGAAGTGGTTAACTGACAGTGAAGAGTAATTCTTATGAAAAAGAAGCGTAAGCCGCTGATATTTATTATACTGAAGAGCAGAAGGGTTTCTGAGAAGAAATCGATCACACACAAACCTAACCCCTGGTTAAATCGTGAACGATTACTGTTAAATAGACAGCGTTTCAGTGCCTACCAAGTTCCTCCGCAGCTGCTCGTGGTCCGGCCAGATAAGCGACCAATAGGCGGTTGCGTCCAAAAGCATCACACCAGTCTGGGAAAGCTGTACTCACGTGATCCACAAACTGAACGAGTAAGTACAGAGCTGAGAAAACGGACAAATCCGTAATGTTATTGGACGAAGCCACATTAGCGCGACAAGCTAAGCCTGTCAGGACCAAACGCAGCAAACCATCCATAATGGGAGCCAGGAATGCGATCAGTTGATACAAGTGAGCATTGTGAATACACTCCCTGAGTTGTCTGAATGTACAAAATTAGATAGAAGGGAAAAGTGAAAATATCGGTTGCACACACGGTGCACTCAACCAAACGTTATTGTCTACAATCCAGTAATGATATTCTAGACACAATCCAGTCTTAAAATCAGAGAGGAGTATTGGTAGAAAATCAACTGTAATTTTAGCAGAAGTAAAAACGGCACTAGTTCCTACACTGGTTCAGGCCATCGACATTGAAGCTTTTCCAGGCCGATCTCATCGATCGCCTAATTTCAATTGCGTGGCATAATAAAAAAAAATCGAAATACGGACGAACAAATACAGTTTGATCTAATCCCATATACTGTTAACTACCCTCAAACGTCGAGGCAATGAATAGGCAAGACGCAACTATACCAGCTTATCCACATCAGTCGGTCACTTAAGATATCTCGGTTCACACAAGAAACTTGAGGTTTGTTTCTGTGTTGACAGAAGTAGAACGGAGAAAGCGAAACATCGATCTACCAAATGCAATGATGGGAAAGGAAATAATGAGAACCTTCACTTTTCCTACGGCTCACAAGTTGAGTTCAGAGATGTTTGTGACCGAAAGTCTTGAGCAGTTTTTGTTTAACGTGAACCACTGTTAGATGTCAATTCTGCACTCACATTAGTTGTGCCACTACCCTACATAGTTCTTCAATGTAAGTATTCAGAAATGAACCTATAAAGGAATCCAAGACATGCATTCCTAGGTGGTCTTCGAGACACAATGACAGCCTTTATACAATGCATCCAGATGTCTACACTATGCTTCAACATCATCGAACGATAGCGCTTCACTACCTCATCCTGTCGCGCATAGCGATTATGATTCGGCATAACCCATAGAACAAGGTCAGTGGGAACTTGTCAGCTAGGCAATGAAACATCAGCATCGTTGCTCACCTGAACAGTTATGACACACAGTTTGATGAATCTTGGGTGGCTGTTTTGCTATGCGCACTTTTGTGTTCACACGTACAACAATAAAAAACAACGTACCTGGAAAGCGTGCATGTCACGATCCGTACTGGTTTTTTGGTAAGCGTATGAGTGAATGGCAGTCGCAATACTTTATATCTAACAGACAAACAGTAAACAATTTGAATGCTAAAAACAACACTTTAGGTGACGACCTTGGTGATCCTAGTGAGATGCCACCAAGGGTGCAAAATCCGGAGTATCTTGGCAAACTGTCTTGGTCATCAGTCCATTCATAGCCTCTCGTATTCTATTCAGAGGAAGAATATGCTTGTAGGCCTACTTTGTTTCGTACCTCTAGCTTAATTTCACCGTTCGTTCTATCCGCACTTTAGCTTCATAGTGAGACCTGAACCAATGAAATTAACTTTCTTGTGTGATTGCCAAGCAAATTACTTGCTACCGACGTAGCCGGAGTTATAACTTTCTTGTGAAGTTTCTACGTGCCGGTTAAAGTTTCACAGAGGTTCACTAAGGCGAGTGCTTGCTACAGGTTGTGATATCACGTGGGAGCAATTTACCATCACATTTTATCGGAACATATTTGGACCTGTGAGAAATTGACCCCAGAAGCCATATACACTGACAGCCTTGTGACCAATCAAAGGTTTTGTTTACATCCGTCGCCAGAATAGTTTATAAACCAATAGCTAGTAGCAGGTGGACTCTCGCGCTTTCACACGTCACTTACATAATTGTGAATCAAGCGCTCAGCACATAGTTATTGTGAACTAGATTGATAACGTCCGTTACCGACTACCAACTCCACTATCGGAGAAGGCAAAGGTGTTTCACCACTGGACAGACTTCTACTTGGCGGACATTTAAATTCAGTGAATTCTAGTCAATACTCGCGAGATAGCAAATAAGGTGATTTTGGTTTTTAAGAACAGGTAAACTACGCAATCCCTCACGACTAATACTGAGGCCACAGCAAGTAGTATTAGCAAACTAAAGCATTGTACGCCCTAAAAAAGAAGGCATATGGTCGAACAACAGATTCACTGATTGTTGCAAGCGTTACACTGGCAAAATACACTAAGGAAGTAATTCACGTCAGGGAGGACAGTACCGTATTGTTTACAGATTATCCTGGATGGAAGAAAGAAGACAAACAGCGACAGATAATCCAGCAGTTACTGACCCTCAACAACAGCACGATTGCATGCGGGCTGAGATACTGTAGAGCTGGCAACGTTTAGCAATGACCCACTTAGCAATAACTGGAACACATGAACCCCCGTATGTCAGAACAACGACGTAACTACTGTATTATCTGCGCTCAAGACCAGAAGAATACTGAATCTTATGGGAGGTCGTTCACCTAATTCACTGTCTTAAGATATGTTAACCAACTCGCCAAGAATGACTTGGTTCTTCATGTTCACCAATGAAAAAGACTTGGGTGAATGGCGTGGATCAATAATTCTAGGTGCACAGATTCAGAAATGAAGCCTAGCATATCCTCTACGAACTCACAATCGTATTGGGCCATTCTCTACAACCATTTCTGACATATGCCGGTAATTATTTGAAAAGCGTTAGTTCGGTTGAATATCCGTTCATCTGGGCTCTTTATTCGGATATAGAACACAGCATAGCTTGCCGGAATAATGTGTGAAGTTTACTCACAAACAGGTAATCTGTTGTCCAACAGATCAGAATGCTGTGCTTTTCTTTGTAGATGTGACTAGAGCCTGTTACACTCCCAAAACGTAATTCCTGGCCAATAACTACTCTTTATGGTGAACACACTCGGACTGGCATCCTATCGACCGTTGTTGTCATTGCTATAGGTCGTCAGGTAATTGTGGTTTGAATGCGGCTGTAGCTGACAATCATTCGTGTTATGAGCCGAAGCTCTCATCTGCTCAACTACAAGCCACATGGACATCACTTGTGCGTTGATTGCGACCCAAAGAACGCAAAATGCTGACTGGGTTCGTTCTAAGTCCACAACATGTCTTATATTTAGTTCAGTGCAAATTTTTTCTGTTCGATGAAAACAACTAATGGGAAAAAACATTTCGTATACTGTAGATGTGTCCTTCAAGCGGAGTATTTGGTTCCATGGGTTCTTCTTTGAAGTGTCACTGCACTGTAATGATTTTGTTTTAACAATCATCTGAGCGCGAAGAATTCTTCGCAAATTTCAATTCAGATTTTTACTCTTAGCAGATCAATGTTTTCCACATATTACTTGTCAAAAATACCTTTCGTTCTACTTAAGTCGAACTTTTAAGAAAAGCCCGGAATAGGTTAGGGCCTTAAGGGCATCAGATCTCATTTCACCTACGTCTGTATGATGGGGTCGAAAAGATAATCAGATCAGCTGCAGAGTGCTCGACGTCACGACTATCCCAAAACATTTACGTTGTTCAGGACATGACCGTACGCAGCAATGGATTGTTTTTAGTTTTAAGGTCTACGTTCAGTCCACGCTTCCAGTTGTACTGCTGACGACATACCTAAAGCGTCAAAACAATTTTTGTTCACACTGATCCATCCGTTCCTTCACATGAACTGAGTGAGATCTGATAGTCGAAAAGAGAATAGTCACGTGCGCTACTCTACAGATTCTCACGGAGGCAAACGCATAAAATGGCGCATATAGAGCTGTGAACTGTAGTAACATACTGCTCGCAGTTGTGCCTACAAAACTGCTTCTCACGCACTTTAAGCAAGTCGCACTCCAAAAGGATGAACAGCCGGTTTATCACAATCGGCTAGTTCATATAGGCCAGAGATGTAATAGGATATTCATACGTATGCAAACAAAATGAAAATTTTAGAGAACAGAATAATACGTTCTATGTTGCGAATGATAAACCGACTCACGTAATCGATTCGCGTACCATCAGAGACCTCAACGTATGCAAAACTTTGTGCGGTCGACAAGAGGACAGGAGGAATTCGACGTTAACATCTTGAGGATAGACACTGGATACAATGATTGTACTCACACGAAATAGTTCGCGGGTTGGATCAACCCACTTGAAAGCGTCCACGTAAAACTGGAAAAATGGATGAAATGCGCGATGACGGCTAACGGACTCTTCGACTCCTCTTTAGACATGCTGATCTATCCAAAAACAACTGTGAACGTTGAAAATACATGCACACAACAAAAACTTGTCTTTTACGGTGTAGTCATTGATTTGGGTAGGTAAGCAGTCCGACCATCGTCGTACTTCTGTCAAACATGGCTACGGAGGTATTACTGGTCGAGGTTAAATGCTCCCTAAGCACGATCTTCGCAGACGGTTTACGCTTCGTAAACACATAAGAGAGCCACTCATGTGATTGCTTGAAGTGTCTGGTCTTCTTAACCGATACTACGGAACATGTGAGCTGGCAGACGCCATTGGATATTGAGCAATTCCAGCAAGGACGTCATCATATACACATCCCGAATAGCTAGCTACCAAGAATGAAGGATACTTCCGATTGTATTAAGACACTTTACATTTTGCGGGTACAAAAACAATAACAACCTAACAAATTGAAACCTCCATCTGTCACTGGGACTTTCAACCGCAACCGATTTAGACCGTTCTTGCTCGCATTCTCGAAATCCGAAACTTTAATTCCTGGGAGTGTTTCGGTCCTCGTGTGTTCAAAGTTAAATACAGCAATTTTGGGGATTGTGATCAATGTAAAATCAATTAAAAAGAGGACGGTTAACAAAACTGTAACAACCTAACTCAAACCAATGTCCGATACTGAACTGTTTTGAGTTCGGTAAATTTTCTGAGGGACACATCTATTTTTTCAGACTGTCTTCAAAGTAATTAGATGCCACCGCTTGGTTAGCATGTTGACATCTGTAGAATTCCTCTACAAATAACCGTTTTCAAGCCACCGGCTAGAAGCGAAAGTATGATCAATGAAGCCGTGATGAGAGCGAAATCCGGTCCATTACTAGCGAAGATGTTCTCGTCGCAAGATTAGTTTATGAACTGCAATAGCAGATAGTAATATTCGGCACAATATGGAAAGTGACATAACGACAACAACTTTTCTCCACAAACAGATCGCGAGTGAGTGCACCATAGGCAAAAAGCGTGACATCCATATCACACGCACTGACCTTGTCCGTCATCACGTTCAAATCAGGACGCAGCTTGGTCAAAGCCGGGGTAGGTTTGACAGTACTGACCAGTAAAGTGACATCTGAATCGCACAATGTACCCTCGTGTAAGACTGGAAGCCACTAGTCAAGGGAACAATGAGAAACAAACCATGTATTGATAAATCACCGACTTCCTTCACACAAAAAACGTTTAAGCTGGTGCGGAGCAACTAATCAGTGAATCTTATGACCGAATAAAATTTGCTCCAGACTTATGGGACTAAACATGCTATGTAAGCGTAAAAATGAGAATGTGACAGCAGCTTTGAGCATATATAAGTGTCATTAACCAATGTTAGACGAGAACCTAAAACGTACAATCAATGCTCAGGAATCATGTTGGTAATTTTTAAATTACGAATGCAACTGGTCAAAAGATTCATTTGTTGACAACCAATCATAAATCCGAAGCTCACTGCCGTTCAAGGTTACTTCATAATCCACTGCAAATCTTGCATTTCGGCAGTGACAGTTCGAAAAAAACAGTAGGCTGAAGGCTCACCCTTGATACGGTTTGTGCTTGGACAGGAAAAGTGGTAACCAATGTTCACTTGACTTCATACTGCACACCAAGGAACTAGTATACCTGAATGCTTGTTTCCATACTGGTCAGTGAGTAGCATTTAAGTGACCCGAAAATATAGGAAGGAAACAAACTAACTTGTCAGTTAACTCCAGCTGAAACGCTCACAACAAAAACTCTTCATGATTATAGATGAGACCCAATTGTGAAAAGTCAGGGCTTCGGCTGGATTCGAACCAGCGACAGAAACACCATGCCTGAACGCGGCAAGCGCTCTACCAGCTGAGCTACGAAGCCACGCCAGAAGCTCGGAAATTTCACATTTGGACTCGGTTACCCATGGAATCCGTCTCATAATCTGAAAACCAACAGCACTTTCTGGACAAAACCTCTTGTCCACAAATTCCAGTTACACGTTTCCTGTGTACGAATTCACACTCATAAGCTTGTTTAATATCCAGGTTTCATTGCCATGCCACAGCGTGAGCAACCATATGGATGTACCGACATTGGCCATGGTTTACTTCTTCCATACGTGACTTTCAGAGCGTCTGGAAGCAGTGCTAGCTTAAGTTACAGTTCGTAATCCAAGGGAAAATCCGTTGGCGCATTGCTAACAAGGTATCAAGAGTGTAAAAAATCATCAAAGCTCTCTCCATTGGTGCACACCTGCAACTGTATTGTTTTCCGTTCGTAGGAAAGATGACGCTTTAATGCCAAGAAATCTGCTAAAGGTACTGAAATTTGTAATGTTGACGGTTACCAAGACGGTGAGTTTCCGACTGCACAACACCGACCTGTACGATCAGAGAAAATATTTCCAGACACTCAACCACCATTGTCCAACAATCAGTCGAACTAACAATTTGAGAATACACAACCATTAGCCATCACGCGGTCGAGTTGGTTACAAGAAACGGCTAGATACGGTTGTGAAACAAAATAACTCTCATATATGTGACGCAGAAGCACCTGAAAACTGATTCACGTTTACCAGAAAGCAGGCTGTAGGATGCACGTAATTTATGAGAATATTGCTTTTTTACAGTGGGGAACAGACCGCAGAATCATCTGAAAACGGTAACGAGAGACTATTGATGAGTAGTCGGGGATTTCGTTAATTTCATTCTAATGACATCGGAGAGTTAGACCTGTCTCGGAAGTCGTAGTCGCTGGATTATCGATTGGAGTTAACAGGACAGTTACTGTGTCTCCTCTCGAGACGATCGGGCAACCTGATCATTACTCACAAGCGAAAGTGGTTGAGCGTTCACATATGATAATTCGGTCGTGCCTAATGTGAGGTCAATGGCGCAGTGGTAAACACGGTTGCCTCATGAAAGCGTGGCCGGAGTTCTAGTCCCGGCCGTGGCAAGGATATGCACTACTGACGAGCTCTAATGAGAGCGAAACTCGAGTCTAGTGCTTCTTTTCGAAAGGGCCGACTGGAAAGTCTATGGGAATGCGACAGCTGCGATCTAATGTGAGTAATGAGAGAATAAAAAAACAGTCCGGTTGGCACAATCCACAAAATCAAAAGAACCAACAGCTAAAGCTAAGTTCCCCAAAAATTGTCGATGAGAAAGGGTTAGAGAATTGAAGAAGAAAATAGATGAGTTGATTAAATAGGCCCATTTAAATAACGCGACCATAACTTCAAGAACCAAAACGCAACGTCATACCCGACGTATGGTAACCAACGATCTTGTGGCCTCTCTAGGGATCCTATGAGTAATCATGCACTTCCGTGTGCGCTCCCAATGGATCTTTCTGTGTGTCTCTTATAGGATGCCTGATATAAACTCAGCGCCACTTCCTTTAATCGTACAAATAATTTCACGCAACAGATTTTTCCACGTTTTTGCGATTCACGTGTTATTCTAATCTTCAAGATGATTTGCGATTACATCGTTTCGCGTGTTGTTTAGGGTATTCACAGGTTTCATTCACTCTTCGGTTGGTGGGTCCTTGAATGTCGGCAGGTGGGCGTGAGTCCATTTCACTCTTTTCTGTTGGCTGCCGCCGTTGGTCCCACACTGACATAGATCATATTTTTTAACATCACCCAAAATCCTACTGTTTTTTAACTTGATGCCTGATGAGACAACATTTCGACTGTCCTTCGAGAAAAACGTTCTAGACAGTTGGTGGTTAAGGGTCAAGCGTTTTCTCACTTGTTCACTAAAGAAGTCACAATTCACCAAATATATCTTGGAAATAGGTTAGCTTATCGAATCGATCCAGCCTCAGTATTGTTATGTAGTATGGAATCGTAAATCGTTGTTCAGCAACGACATTGGGCTGTGAAAACTAGCTTCTCATGACAGGAGATTTATATTGTGCCGGAAGAATCCGCCACCAATGTTTACGTTTGATTTGGCATAACAACTGGCACCAAGGGTAATCAACGAGCAGGTTAGGGAGTCGACGTTAGGTTTTGAGGATGTAACAGTTTGTCACGTAGTCATTAAGAATGTAGGGACTTAGGCGGTTGAGTCATGTACTACGGAGATAACTGGCCAGCCGTCGCACCGATTGCTTTCCGTCAAGGATGGAGGTGAGTGGCATAAGGTCAGAAG
>LOND01001473.1:18094-28911 GCA_014220965.1 Paragonimus kellicotti | reverse complement strand
TCCATTGGTGCACATTTCTGGTGTGGGTGAACACCTCCAACGGGAAAAGATTAAAGCAAAAGAACATGCCTTACTTCCGTTGATGTCTAGTCAAAAGATCGCTTGCTGCATCTCCGGACCGGTAACAAGTAGTATGCTGCCACCAAGTACCAATAAACTTGAGGCAGCTATGTCATTTTTATCTGCAGTGTCCAAAATGCAGTCTGAGTATCCGGTTGCAGAACAAGATCTCGCACACTGAGAAACACGGTCCAGTAGACAAGGACGGAACTAAACCCTCACTGACGCCCGCTTAACCTCGTTAGCTAGGACACGTAAGTAGGGTGGCTGGGTTATTACGTCCAAACCGTAAACAGAACGGAGATAAGAGAATATACTGTGTTTCGCCGATGCTCAGCGTTAAATAATTACTTGGTAAGCAACAACGAGGTAAAATGTCATGAAGTCTATAAATACTTTGGTTTCAACTAGTTGTCGCGTAGGGATTCGAATGACCTCGTTTGGCGCTGACAAGCTGCTTCTCGATCAACCGGATCATCATAATAAACCCACTGTCACACTTCCAACGCCAGCCGTCGCACCGATTGCTTTCCGTCAAGGATGGAGGTGAGTGGCATAAGGTCAGAAGTGATCTGATGATGACGTAGCATGAAAAAAATATAGAAAACCGTTTGCAGATTAGTCACTGCTGATCGCGTTCAATTTTTAAGTAAAGCTCCAGAATCATCATCTGTAGCCGCAGACACTGAGGAGACAGTAGCTACTCGTATTCAGTGAAATATACATAGCCATTATGTCGTTAAGTTCTCCGGGAGAAAGCTAGAATAAGAAGCAGGAGAAGCCACGACTAAAATGTCACATTGAAATAAAACTTATTTGTTCGTCTTTAAGATCTCATGTTGTTAAATGTTTGATTTAAGAGAGTGAGAATTTTACTGATTAGATTTTATACTATTATGCTGCTTTAATTCCACCTCAGGACCACTTGTACTCATAAGTGTAACGTAATTAAGTAGCAGTATCAGCTAGTGATGAAACACCACTCAATACAACGACGATACAGACTCTGTGTTGAGTGCGATAAGTGGATTCAGTTATTCGTCCAAATTAATTTTCACAGCTACCGAAGTAAAACTTGTAACGTTATGCTGTGTTCCGACGATCAACACTTGAAGTGTAACGACGAATTCAGCAAACATTTCGCGCGACTTAGAAAATTATTGATATCAGTCTCATTACTGGAGTGTGAATAGGCTTGAGGGATGTGCAACAGAACAGCAAACAATCCAAAACGGACCTACCGATTGTGATAGAGAACTGTGGTGAAAGCCTCAGAAACGAAGCCAGTAGAATTGCTTTTTCCAAATATGTTCTGCGACAAAAAGATATCAAGTTGGTAAGATTTAGCGTGGTTAGAACCATGCTTACAAAGAAACTAACAAAAATACATTAAAAAATTGTAACCCTAAATAAACCCAGTTATTGTCTCATCTACTCTCCCCTTCCATTCTAACACATATTAGGAAACAGAAGTTCGCTTTTCTATTCATGCAGTCAAAATCGTTGTCAACAACAGGAACTAATCCGAATCAATTGTGTCATACAGAAGCTAGTTCAGGTACCAAAGCTATTCAGTAATCATTCATCGTCCATTAGTTGAAGACCTCGACCTAAAAGACATAGGTGGTTGAAGTGGATGTATATTCATCTCTCCGAGTATCACAAAGTGAAACCAAAAGAAAAGAAAAGAAATCAACTTTTAAACGTGCTACGAAAGTGTCAAAGGACTTGTAAGCAAAGTAAGAAGCTGGTGACTTTGATTATGCAATCGCATTTATACGATATCCACCCTAAAAGAATCATTGAAGAAACCAGCCAAAAGTGATTTTCCGGTAAAGAATGATGTATCTTGTGAAGAAAAACCCAACCCACTCCACGACGGTACAGAATATAACAATCGGAAGTATACCTTACCACTCTGAAGTAGTTCACTACGACCGTCTATACAGCGCACTCCTCACTTTGATTATCATGCAAAAAACGATATCCTTGAACACCGTTTATGTTGTAAGCACTAGTAACTAAATGTAGTTTCTTAGCGTACTGTAATGCCACCGATAGACTAACAAGTTGATTCACAGGAACATAATTCTCTTTTTCACATGTACACTGATGAATCATTCATACAACTGCACTTTGATATCATAAAATATGCACTGCTACGGATTAAGCGACCTTCACTAAACCGTAGCAATTTGGTTCTTCTTCAAGGTGGTTATTAGAATCTGTCTTATAAGCGTTAAATTGACCAGTAACTTTTCCCAATTTATGGTCCGTTGAGCTCCTTCTTACAACTTAAGATCTGCCGGCTAAGATACAGAACGGTCTTTTCCGGTATCTCTCCATACTAACTCCGTTCCGTGTATCAACCTTAGTTAGGTGTTCATTTGCATCAATCGCAAGGTCACAATAGTGTAACAATGAACAAGCAGTGAGTAGAGCCCGAGTGCTGCACGGACTATCTCACGTGGGCGTTGCACCAAGGCTTCATGCATTTTGTCAAATAAGAATTACAAACAACATTTGGTAAATAAAATACCATCAAAGTACTGTGTACAGGCTACAGGCATTTTAATAATGAAGTTCAAGATCAAGCAGTATCTGCAATCTACCGCTAATCTGCACTTGGAAATGTAACAGAATGACAGACATGCTGCTTGTTCGTGTAAAACCAATGAGCTATTGAAATCAACAGCTTGAGACAGCCGGGCTTAGTAGGTCAACTGTTTCGCACATGCTGGACTTCACAGTTCCAGAGATATACTGTGACAATGAACAAACAAACGAAATCTGGGTCGGAATTGTAGTGCTAACAAGGTATCAAGAGTGTAAAAAATCATCAAAGCTCTCTCCATTGGTGCACATTTCTGGTGTGGGTGAACACCTCCAACGGGAAAAGATTAAGCAAAAGAACATGCCTTACTTCCGTTGATGTCTAGTCAAAAGATCGCTTGCTGCATCTCCGGACCGGTAACAAGTAGTATGCTGCCACCAAGTACCAATAAACTTGAGGCAGCTATGTCATTTTTATCTGCAGTGTCCAAAATGCAGTCTGAGTATCCGGTTGCAGAACAAGATCTCGCACACTGAGAAACACGGTCCAGTAGACAAGGACGGAACTAAACCCTCACTGACGCCCGCTTAACCTCGTTAGCTAGGACACGTAAGTAGGGTGGCTGGGTTATTACGTCCGAACCGTAAACAGAACGGAGATAAGAGAATATACTGTGTTTCGCCGATGCTCAGCGTTAAATAATTACTTGGTAAGCAACAACGAGGTAAAATGTCATGAAGTCTATAAATACTTTAGTTTCAACTAGTTGTCGCGTAGGGATTCGAATGACCTCGTTTGGCGCTGACAAGCTGCTTCTCGATCAACCGGATCATCATAATAAACCCACTATCACACCTCCAACGCATTTGTTCGTATGTGTTATTTGATTTGCTGAACTTGTCATGTACGCATTCAAGTAGATTACTTCGCAAACGTGTCATATCCAATATGCAACCCGCCCCGACATCAAAGACCTTTTGTTCCACATCTAAAATGCTAATGTGAAATACAAAACCGGTTATGTTTATTCGATTAACGCCCGACAGCGCTTGACGTGGAACGCCGGAAATCGTCAGCGGTTCCAACTCTGTCACCAACGTTAGTGTCGATGCAAACGTCACCTTTGTTCATTGTTTGGCATAGCCCGTGGCTCATCCAGCAAACGAATTATAAGTCAACGGCTACTGTCACACCAACCGATCCTTTCGTCATCTATTCCCGCAAGTATTTTTATTGGTGTTATCCATCTTCTGGTCTTAATCTAACTTCTATGCTAATAGCGATTTAACTAATGGATTACCTAAATGGCTGAGGAGCGAGTTTCAGAGTAGCTGTTAGACGGACAGCTTAAAGCAAGTAAGCCGGAAGCCGCGATGCCGAGCTCTCATCCACGTGTCTTTTGCGTCACCCACAAATCACTGAAGATGCAGTCTTCAACCGGACTACATGAAACGGGGTGATCCGGGTGGACATCCGAAAGTTCACAGACCGACAGTTCCACAACCGTTGGGTCAAGCGCGCGATACATAAAAGCCGTACAGACCGAGATGAGACTATCTCGTGACGTCACAACAATTGCCGTTATCAACGTACTCACATTTAACTGATAGCAAACTGATGGATAATTGGATGGGAGCAGGCAAGTTAACTTTATGCTACATTTTCCCATCACTACCAATCATTTGGTAACCAATTCGTTATGCTTTCAGATGTTTTTTCCATGATGGCTATTTCAGTTTCTACCTCGTCAGCTTAGTTTGTGTAATACGTATGCATATATCTTACGGTTCATTCCATATTTCACACACTACCTTCCGTTTCCTTTTAGCTTACATTCTTAATACATGACAATATTTTTGGTTTAAAGCTTATCACTCCAGAGGCGCTCATTTTATATCAAGGGACATAAATTCTACTTTAGCTCATCATCTAACTAACCAGCATTAGCCAGTTGTACCTTAAAGAACCCTATTAACGCATCTACAGGTCCTGTTACTTCAGGTTTCTATCAGATACGGAGCGTGTGGGTTAGACTACAAGTGTGGAATCACAAGTCATTTGTGGCAACGTATGTTTGAATAGGTTTCTTTGATTGAACCACTGCGACAGATCATTCTGAGAGCGGGGTATGAATAAAACTTGAGAATAATCCTGGCTGAACCATATACGAGACTACTGATTGCTGGACTGCAGATGAATATCTACACGGTTAAGCTGACTGCAAATGAATCCGAGGGGTAGTTAGAGAAGCTCTGGAAACTTACAGGCAGAACTTTGTGAACAGAATCTTCCTCATGGATAAGTTGAATGCGCACAGCAATGTTGCGAGAAGCTTGTCGACTGGCCGGAAACACAACGCTCCGTGGATAGATGTAAAGCAAGTTCCTACGATAAACGTAATAGTGTGTAAATTTTGAACTTATGAACAGAATGGAAATAAATGCAGGAGACAACAATATATTCCAGAAATGTTACGGCAACAGATGTACACCAGTTGCCAAATTAATACTCCCCATTAAGACTTGATTCACCATCATCAATAGCGTTATTTCCTCCTTCGCTTCCAGATGATCATTTCAATCGCAACGTTTTGTCTGCAAAAATGTACTATGTAGTACGTGTAGTTCGACGTTGAGCAAACTCACTTTGGGCAACAGTTTCTCACCGGAACCGCAAGTAGTCTTGTGGAGCGAGTCTAGTTTTCAAGGTCAATCGCGCACAGTCCCGGCTAAGATGAGTGAACTAAATCATCGTGGTGGTTGTAAGCTTTGAGCAAACGTCACGGTGAGTGGAAAAATGATGTGTTAAGCCATCGTTACGAGCCGTGCAACTCAACACGCCGCACTGTGGAAGTGCTGAAGCACTGAAGATTCCGATTAAAAGAACAGTTATCGTTTTGTTGACGTCAAGTATTTATAAATTAAAAACGATTCAAAGAATGAACTGCGTTTAATGTTGGGTCTCACACAGATTAGTCGCCGTCAGTGTCAGTATTTACCACAACTGATAACCATTCGTTATCCGCCTTCAGGTTTGTTTTATATGGAAAATACAAAGTTTGTGCTAGATCGAACGCTTTATAATCGATCGCGAATGTTGTAACACACCCGCGACCAGATACCTTGAAGCACCTGTTCAAGATGCCCATAGCTTGCCACTTTAAATTACTACATTACCTGATTTGTGCCCACGGCTGGCCACTAAGATTGTAACTCACTTTGCTCAAGGTAGTAATAACTGTACTTGAGTGACCTTGAGCACCAGGAGTCTCTAGCATGAGGGGTTGCGGCTCAAATCCATTTTGCACTATCGAGCTGTGATAGCAGATTAGGCTCAACGTTGAACGAGACACAAATGGACATAAAGTATCGTGATCGAGCTGTTTGTGTACAACAGAATGGGTGAATCATGCCGGCAATGACTGTTAGCCAAGTGACAATTCCATGGAAAAGCTGCTGATTATTGACTTGGAAAACACGTTCAAAAATACACGTTTATGACCACAAATCCTGATAATCAACCGCTAACTACATCGAAATAGCACAGCGCGCCTCGCAATTGAGGCTAGTGGCCGAAAGACATAAACATTTCCCCCAACTAAACCCCCATTAATGTGCTGGTTCAAGCAGCAACCATGACGAAGGGTAATGTATTTGTTCGAAAGAATGTCAACAGCTACACTGCCTTCCTCATGACACTTTTAACGGATTCGTTGAGTGGACCCACAGTTATAATGCAATGTGGTTTATCAAGGAGATTTACTAGTTTACCACTTCAACTGGTTTGATATGATCCGGTAGTACCGTCGTTGATTACTGATCACACTGAAGAGCCAGTGTGAACCCAAACTACACACACCGCACCTGTCTACAGTTGGATAGTCAGACAGGATTGGAGTCGTAGTAATAAAGCTGAAAACGCCTACAGTTTCACATAATTCAACTGCAACCAGCCGGCAACCGGATTAAACATCACAAACGCACCGACTCACAGGTAACTTAAAGGACTTATATACAAAACAAAATATTCAAGAACTAGATTGACAAGCACCAAAAAAATACGTCCAAAGCAATCACCGGATGACCGCAACACAAAAGCCAACGTTCGTTAACAAAAACAAATTTTAAAAGAGTGTAACAATCCTCTAGTTACGCTACACAGATAATGTGTGGGTAAGGGACAACCTCCAGCTGACATCAAACCAGGTATACTCGTTCACGTACACGAGCGCATGAGTTAAAAATGAGATCATGAGAGAAAAATGTTGCAGAAAAGCGCTAGGATTTAACTGGCTAGAAATTTGTACGTCAGAATAAAACGGACGTCAAATGGAGACAAGCTGATGAGCAAGTAATGAAGTGTTAGTCACTGTTCGTTCTCTTACCAGACACTGTCGAAATAGTGATAGATCCTTCTGGAGTTGTCTGAGAAATAACCAAAAGTTACAATTCGTTTCAAACATGCAGTAGAAGACAAAATAGAAAATGGAAAGCAAACAAACCTGATATTGGTGAAAGGCACTATTCGGTTTCTGGATGGTAACTCAAGGACGTCCCGAATAGGTCGAATAAGGGTGGCCGACTTGGATGTATCAACTATGGTCAACGAATTCGGTTGAGAGACGTGGATTCCAATATCTGCGGTAAAACTGCCTGACTCTGGATGCTCATGAAAGAATGATCCTAAGTAGGGCATACTCTCAGGACTCAGAAGAGGTCTGGAACGGGTGGTAGTCGACTGAGTGGTTTGCAGAAGCCCCTTGGGAACGCCAGTCGTTTGTGCAATGGATTTAAGCAATGGCATCACGGACAGTGGACCTGCACTCGACAGACGCACGGTAAGCTCCAGGTTGGGAAATAGTTTAAGACGCTTTATAGTAGAATTGCTTGGATCAAGCAGTGTGGGAAGTATTGAGGGCGAACCATCTGTGGGAGATTCTTGAGCATCGGCTTCTTGGTCTGTAGAACCGGGACTGTGGGTTATGGAGCAGGAACTGAATCTCGTCACCACTAGGTTGGCCGTAGTCTGACGATGGATTTCGGCCAAATAGCGTCCCAGGTCCTCGTCGGTTAGCTTTTCCGATTCCTAAATTATCAAAAAACCAACCATTAATAAAATGAAACGCCCAATTTTCTAAATAGACCAATCCAACCCAATAAGGCAAACAACATCCCTGGTCGAACGAACTGCTGTGGCTTCCAGTATGATGTTTAAACCACTTTCAAGTAGGATGAACAGCCTGTTGCCTACCGAAGAGTTGAATAGGCAACGCCCGATTTTCTCAGGTCTGTATGACTGGTACGTAATTAACTATTTGGACTAGTGCAAACTCAGCATCATTCTATTTTACGTTTAAATAAACAATTCAGTTATCCCAGTTAGAACTTCCCAGAAAAAATGAAAAACTCGGGCGTTTTCCAACAATTTAAACCACTAATGACAAGTTCAAAGTAATAACATTTCTCGCACGTAGGCCATTGTGACTAGAGAGTTGAATAATGATAAATCGGCCAAGCATAATTTGAGGCCAGTATGCACATCGAAACGTGAACTGGAGCTCATATATGCAATACCGAGGAGATTGAACATCAACAGTACTCGAGTCCAGTGATCGTTTTTGAAAGGTCTATATTACTGCGAAATTTGCAGCCAAATGGGACTGCTGTTCAAAATATGTCAGCTAAAATCAACAACCACTCCTACTTTGCTCGATACTGAGTTAAATACTGCCAAATTCATTTAAGTCGAATTTACTACGAGAGACTAGATGAAAAATTCTCATGACGAGCAGTATTCCGAACTTAAAGTTCACACATGGCCCCAGTGGCTGAATATCTTTGCTTTGGTAACCAAAGGTAGTATTGGAGATGGCCCTAGTTTGGTGCACACCTCTGACATTTTTCAGAAATCTGGGGAGGAAGTTTACCTGATAAACCAGGTTTAACCTAGAACGTTAATTTCGTAGAGCAAGTCATTCACAACCTTTCTTATTAAAGCTAGCCAATTATGAAAGCAGATGCTTTATTGCTTATTTGTCGTACACGGATTACCATCAAAACTGACGGATCAAACAGGCAATAAAGCACACATAGACCAATTGTTTGTCGGATCGAAATAGGCCCAGCCAATAAAGGTCATACGGTCTGCATATTGGGAAGATTTGGTAGGTTTTTGGTGCATTCGCAGAAATCAAAAAATTGAATTTCAGATAAGAAACTGTACAAACATGCAGCAGTAGATGTAGCTGTTTCCTCAAACCTTCCAGTTATGTACATTATACCTCATTTTCGGACATAACGTTTACAAGCATTCACCTAGAACAGTGAAAGCATGTTTCTTAAAATTAGCCAGTGAACTAGCAGGTATCTACACTGACTGAAGTGTCTATTCTAGTAAAAATAGCTTAATGGAACAGTTAAGAAACGATGATTGGTTCACTGTCCACTCAATCGAATAAACTGGTTAAGACGCATTTGGATATTAATGTATTTTACAGTGGCTCATGACTAACGTGAATCGCCTCACTATTTAGCTAAGTGTAGTACAAATATATATAAGTATGTGTGTGTATGATCACATAAGTCGACGGATTGAAACATGCAATGACACTACGCTAAAAACGAGCGGTAGCAACAAAAGGTGATGACATTAACAGCATTTGTCTCACAATACTTCTATTCATATTATACTCACTCGCACCTCAGTTTTACCATTTGGGTTTAAAAAAGTAAACCGTCAGTTGATGCTGAATAAGGCTTGGTACAGTAATTTAATTGTTCAATACATAGGTCGCGCTACACGCAGTTCAGCGGAATACATTCGAAAGCATTGTTCAGTGTGATCCAGCAGAGGCTTGACCAAATAGTGCGGATCAGCACGTCTTATAATAGATCAAAACTGAGCAACATCTATCCGAATTTGCGGAGTTTGTTTGAATTAGGTCAACAGTCACATTTTATCAATAACAGAGGTCATCGCATTCCGTACTTACTTTACTGCTCTGTTTGTGCAAAGTAATTTTTGAAATGACTGAATTTGTCCTGGCTGTCCAACACTGACGTAGGTCGAACACATTCATAAGACTACTTCTACTACATAATGTGGTGACCAGTGCATTATGCACCTGTCCTAAATAAGTGACGCTTTAAACATAGCGGTTACCTTATACGCAATTCTGCCGACCCTTTGAAAATGCTGATCGGTCGAAGCTCGTTCAAACACTCAGTTCATACATCGTTGTCGTGACGATTAATGACAAAACACCAAAAACAAACGTGTTCTCTAGTTACGTTTATTCCGAATCAATCAGGAATTTAACTGCAAAATGAGCGCCGTTTAACTGCTACGTAACCTTGGAATCAGGCTGCAGTTTTCCTCAAAGAAGGTGAAATCTATCATTATTCTTTATAGCTCGAGGCACTGACATGTCACGGCAACCGAAACCCATCAGATGAACATGTCATACGGTATACAGTTCGGTAGACAAAAACGTTATTATAAATAAAGTGGAAAGAAGTGTGAACACATCTGAAAAGAATATTAAAAACTGTAAGTGAGAATTATTGCGATGATGCTCCAAACACACATAGAAGTCACAGAAAGAAGGTCAACCTACATGTTTGTAAAATGTTGTCACATGTAAAGTAACGCCTTCGAGCGATGACATATTTGGATCCGAAGCATTGCGGTCGGAAACATCGGATTTTTCAGTCCTGGTCCCGAAAGAATAACCACTATGACTCGCAAATGATGAAATATTACTAGCGAAAACCGTGTTGTTTGCCAAGGTTGGCTTGACGTTCCCTGATGAACTGGCTTTTTTAAACTGGGATGGAATATCGGATCCAGAAGCAAATGGACTACGATCAGTTCCTAAATATCATTCGCATCTCCTTGCTGTAGAACTTTCTCAACCTGTAAGTGAACCGCAAATTAGAAAACAATTGAGGAGTCAGCGGAACGAATAGTGGATAAGTAGGCGAAATTTAAAAGACGACGAATTAGAGTAGGAAGAGGAAAGCACTGTGGTTAACCATGAATCACCCTAGAAGTATTGTACCAGTTGAAAGAGAGTAATTGTATATGTGAGGTCAAACGTAGGGACTGTACGCAGAATAATATACTAGACGGAACAAAAGGGAAAAACGAACAAAAGTAAGAGAGAATTGGAAGTAAATCAAAACATCGCATTGAAACTGGCTTG
>LOND01001473.1:4754-17994 GCA_014220965.1 Paragonimus kellicotti | reverse complement strand
TGACTCGCAAATGATGAAATATTACTAGCGAGAACCGTGTTGTTTGGCAAGGTTGGCTTGACGTTCCCTGATGAACTGGCTTTTTTAAACTGGGATGGAATATCGGATCCAGAAGCAAATGGACTACGATCAGTTCCTAGCTGTGTATAAACAATGAGAACGGTTAACAAAGGAGACAACTAAAAGTTAAAAAGGAATTCTGCAGATTGCAGACTTTATTGCAACTATACAGAATACTGTTATTGTTGATGAGTAGTAGGGGATTTGGTTAATTTCAAGTTGAACATCACCCACAATTGATCGCAGCTGTCGCATTCCCATAGACTTTCCAGTCGGCCCCTTTCGAAAAGAAGCACTAGACTCGAGTTTCGCTCTCATTTGAGCTCGTCAGTAGTGCATATCCTTGCCACTGCCGGGACTAGAACTCCGGCCATTCTATTCACGGTTGCCTCATGAATGGAATGGCCGGAGTTCAAGTCCCGGCAGTGGCAAGGATATGCACTACTGACGAGCTCAAATGAGAGCGAAACTCGAGTCTAGTGCTTCTTTTCGAAAGGGGCCGACTGGAAAGTCTATGGGAATGCGACAGCTGCGATCAATTGTGGGTGATGTTCAACTTGAAATTAACCAAATCCCCTACTACTCATCAACAATCAAAATACCGCTCGACAAGTCAATGATTTCTGTGATTTCAACTTGGAGAGAAGTCCTAATCGAGGGGTTATCGATTGGAGTTAACAGGCAGTAACTGTGTCTCCTCTCGAGACGATCGGGCAACCTGATCATTACTCACAAGCGAAAGTGGTTGAGCGTTCACATATGATAATTCGGTCGTGCCTAATGTGAGGTCAATGGCGCAGTGGTAAACACGGTTGCCTCACGAAAAGCAAGGCCGGAGTTCTAGTCCCGGCAGTGGCAAGGATATGCACTACTGACGAGCTCTAATGAGAGCGAAACTCGAGTCTAGTGCTTCTTTTCGAAAGGGGCCGACTGGAAAGTCTATGGGAATGCGACAGCTGCGATCAATTGTGGGTGATGTTCAACTTGAAATTAACCAAATCCCTACTACTCATCAACAATCAAAATACCGCTCGACAAGTCAATGATTTCTGTGATTTCAACTTGGAGAGAAGTCCTAGTCGAGGGGTCATCGATTGGAGTTAACAGACAGTAACTGTGTCTCCTCTCGAGACGATCGGGCAACCTGATCATTACTCACAAGCGAAAGTGGTTGAGCGTTCACATATGATAATTCGGTCGTGCCTAATGTGAGGTCAATGGCGCAGTGGTAAACACGGTTGCTCACGAAAAGCAAGGCCGGAGTTCTAGTCCCGGCAGTGGCAAGGATATGCACTACTGACGAGCTCAAATGAGAGCGAAACTCGAGTCTAGTGCTTCTTTTCGAAAGGGGCCGACTGGAAAGTCTATGGGAATGCGACAGCTGCGATCAATTGTGGGTGATGTTCAACTTGAAATTAACCAAATCCCCTACTACTCATCAACAATCAAAATACCGCTCGACAAGTCAATGATTTCTGTGATTTCAACTTGGAGAGAAGTCCTAATCGAGGGGTTATCGATTGGAGTTAACAGGCAGTAACTGTGTCTCCTCTCGAGACGATCGGGCAACCTGATCATTACTCACAAGCGAAAGTGGTTGAGCGTTCACATATGATAATTCGGTCGTGCCTAATGTGAGGTCAATGGCGCAGTGGTAAACACGGTTGCCTCACGAAAAGCAAGGCCGGAGTTCTAGTCCCGGCAGTGGCAAGGATATGCACTACTGACGAGCTCTAATGAGAGCGAAACTCGAGTCTAGTGCTTCTTTTCGAAAGGGGCCGACTGGAAAGTCTATGGGAATGCGACAGCTGCGATCAATTGTGGGTGATGTTCAACTTGAAATTAACCAAATCCCCTACTACTCATCAACAATAAAATACCGCTCGACAAGTCAATGATTTCTGTGATTTCAACTTGGAGAGAAGTCCTAATCGAGGGGTTATCGATTGGAGTTAACAGACAGTAACTGTGTCTCCTCTCGAGACGATCGGGCAACCTGATCATTACTCACAAGCGAAAGTGGTTGAGCGTTCACATATGATAATTCGGTCGTGCCTAATGTGAGGTCAATGGCGCAGTGGTAAACGGAGCGGTGTGCGCTCCACGACGAAAAGCAAGGCCGGAGTTCTAGTCCCGGCAGTGGCAAGGATATGCACTACTGATGAGCTCAAATGAGAGCGAAACTCGAGTCTAGTGCTTCTTTTCGAAAGGGGCCGACTGGAAAGTCTATGGGAATGCGACAGCTGCGATCAATTGTGGGTGATGTTCAACTTGAAATTAACCAAATCCCCTACTACTCATCAACAATCAAAATACCGCTCGACAAGTCAATGATTTCTGTGATTTCAACTTGGAGAGAAGTCCTAATCGAGGGGTTATCGATTGGAGTTAACAGGCAGTAACTGTGTCTCCTCTCGAGACGATCGGGCAACCTGATCATTACTCACAAGCGAAAGTGGTTGAGCGTTCACATATGATAATTCGGTCGTGCCTAATGTGAGGTCAATGGCGCAGTGGTAAACACGGTTGCCTCATGAAAGCATGGCCGGAGTTCTAGTCCCGGCAGTGGCAAGGATATGCACTACTGACGAGCTCTAATGAGAGCGAAACTCGAGTCTAGTGCTTCTTTTCGAAAGGGGCCGACTGGAAAGTCTATGGGAATGCGACAGCTGCGATCAATTGTGGGTGATGTTCAACTTGAAATTAACCAAATCCCCTACTACTCATCAACAATCAAAATACCGCTCGACAAGTCAATGATTTCTGTGATTTCAACTTGGAGAGAAGTCCTAATCGAGGGGTTATCGATTGGAGTTAACAGGCAGTAACTGTGTCTCCTCTCGAGACGATCGGGCAACCTGATCATTACTCACAAGCGAAAGTGGTTGAGCGTTCACATATGATAATTCGGTCGTGCCTAATGTGAGGTCAATGGCGCAGTGGTAAACACGGTTGCCTCATGAAAAGCAAGGCCGGAGTTCTAGTCCCGGCAGTGGCAAGGATATGCACTACTGACGAGCTCAAATGAGAGCGAAACTCGAGTCTAGTGCTTCTTTTCGAAAGGGGCCGACTGGAAAGTCTATGGGAATGCGACAGCTGCGATCAATTGTGGGTGATGTTCAACTTGAAATTAACCAAATCCCCTACTACTCATCAACAATCAAAATACCGCTCGACAAGTCAATGATTTCTGTGATTTCAACTTGGAGAGAAGTCCTAATCGAGGGGTTATCGATTGGAGTTAACAGGCAGTAACTGTGTCTCCTCTCGAGACGATCGGGCAACCTGATCATTACTCACAAGCGAAAGTGGTTGAGCGTTCACATATGATAATTCGGTCGTGCCTAATGTGAGGTCAATGGCGCAGTGGTAAACACGGTTGCCTCACGAAAAGCAAGGCCGGAGTTCTAGTCCCGGCAGTGGCAAGGATATGCACTACTGATGAGCTCAAATGAGAGCGAAACTCGAGTCTAGTGCTTCTTTTCGAAAGGGGCCGACTGGAAAGTCTATGGGAATGCGACAGCTGCGATCAATTGTGGGTGATGTTCAACTTGAAATTAACCAAATCCCCTACTACTCATCAACAATCAAAATACCGCTCGACAAGTCAATGATTTCTGTGATTTCAACTTGGAGAGAAGTCCTAATCGAGGGGTTATCGATTGGAGTTAACAGGACAGTAACTGTGTCTCCTCTCGAGACGATCGGGCAACCTGATCATTACTCACAAGCGAAAGTGGTTGAGCGTTCACATATGATAATTCGGTCGTGCCTAATGTGAGGTCAATGGCGCAGTGGTAAACACGGTTGCCTCACGAAAAGCAAGGCCGGAGTTCTAGTCCCGGCAGTGGCAAGGATATGCACTACTGACGAGCTCTAATGAGAGCGAAACTCGAGTCTAGTGCTTTTCTTTTCGAAAGGGCGGATGGCAAATCTATGGGAATGCGACAGCTTGCGAACAAATTGTGTCGGGTCAGATGTTCAAGCTCTGAAAATACTGGTAATTTGGCTACACTAATAATAAGAGACGTCATCGAAACACGTTTGACGGGGCTGGTACACATTGGTTGAAGCTTCCTTAACATTTTAATACAACCAGAGATAAACGAAGTATAAATAATCTTATATATGGCACCGATCTGCGATCCGTTTGAAATTTTGACAACAACGCCTACGTATTCGTGTGTATGTAGTTGCATGTAATTCCTTTCCTCGTTAACGTTACTGGTGTGTATTAGTTGAGTACTATCATACTGTAGCATAGAGTAAGCATTAGCCATACGACTTACATGTACGTTACATCCTGCGTTAACCAGCGACTCTTCATTCATGTGTAAACACGTGAAGAAAGGGATTGCAATGACACCGTGTTGATGGCCATCTCTTACTAGAAGTGCTGAACCGTTGTCCTCATTCAGAACGTGAAGGCAGAACCTGACTTTTCTCGTACTCAACCAACCGCTGGTGTTTACCAAACTTCGCCATACTCAAGCTGGCCATGAGAGGCCTTACTTCTGTCTCAGGGCTCTAGTGTGGAAGTTAAGCATCTAGTCGAGAATCCCTTAGATGTTTCCTTTGCCTTCGATGATCGATGATGGAGAAATGAAGAAACCCTGATGTTCGCCAGATTTGGTGAAGCAATAGAAATGTAAGATTTCAAAAGATTTCACTCCGTACACAATATGTCGACAGATAGTTTGCCACCCAGAACGTTATTGGGTTATGCCACGAAGTGGATTTGTGACGGCTTGGTTATGGGATACGGTCTGTCTCTAATGCGTTCCGTAACTAGCTTGGGCAGGCCCAGTAAACACCAAGGTTGTGTTAACTTACATCGCAGAAACTGCACGCCATCAGTAGACGGACAAGCGCTATGCGTAACACCCTGTGTCCGGGATACTGGCACGAGCACTCAGCCTTGCCCATTTGCTTGACTTCAGTTTACTCACGTGACTGCTATGGAATGTGGCTACTACAAGAGGATTCTGTATGAGTTTTGGCCAAGAAACGCGAATACTGAGTCATACATTTCAGAGCATCCCGAAGCTCTACACAGGGACAGCGCGATAAGCACGCCCAAAGTAGATATCAACCAAGATCAAAGCGCTTCCACTCTCTCTATAAACGAGTTGCAAGTTCATTTTTTCGTGGGAATGTTTCTGTTCTGTCTTTAAGAGAGACGAGATTTGACGCTATCAAAACTCATCTTAAGATGCTCCCCATAATTTCCCCCCCCATTTGGGTATAGTGCGACAGTCTGGGACCTAGTTGAAATATGAACCAAAAATTCGGTAGTGCTAGGGTCATTTAGCAAACTGAGTAATTATTACCTAGGGTTTTTGAAAGACGAAACTGAAACACGTCATTTAAAATACGTTGTTATTTTTGTAAAAAAAACTTTGTGCCATTTTTCGTTTGGGGGAAAAACACTTTAAAGCTGGAAGGGCTTTGCCCTGCAGGGGGGAAAAACCCAATTTTCTCCTCTTTTTTTTTTTTTCCTTTTTTTTTTTTTTTTTTGGAACAAAAGTAAGAGAGAATTGGAAGTAAATCAAAACATCGCATTGAAACTGGCTTGAATGTCACATTAAGATCAGAGATTCGGCAAATCGCTGGCCACGTGTTAACCTAGTTCATGTAACTGATCTGTAAAATATGGATGCAATAAAACGTCAGCTCCTTACTGTACAAAAACGCCCAGTTACAAAATTCACTGAAGCTAACATGTGATGTTTGTAGAATTAGTAGTTCCGACCTCTCCGGCATACGGTGAACAGTTTCTGAATGATCACTTCCGCTTGCATTAAGATCTGGATGGAACAGCCCTAATACTGGAGCAAACAGACCTAACCAACAATTACAAATTCTCCTTTCCTCTGTCTCAAAATCCACTAATTTTTTGACACAACTATCTGACTGACTGAGGTGACTTTGATCGTCCTGTCCTTTACATATTTCGCCTGTGCCACAATCATCACTGTATTGATCCTTATCGTTACAAACGATCAATGACTCGCTGCTATCAAATTAGTAAACCCATTTACCTCTTGCCTATTTTGCCTATCTCAAATCTGTAATTAGTTTGCCCAGTCTAAAGAAGTTTCTGTTTATTAAGAACTGTATAGGTGCAAATCCACATAAAAAACGACAATCAAAACCCCCGATATAATTGATCACGTCGGAGGTTCATTAAACGGATCAGATATGACACCATACGTTTCTAGAAAGTCGGAAGTGACGTAATATTCAGAGGATATTAAAGGTTTTGTGTGAAGTGAACGGTAAAAGTTTGATCAAAAGGCAACTTTTTAACTTTTATTGCGCTCCAGTTTTAGTGGCATTATTTATATCACATTTCTCATGCATTTTTTCAACGGATAACTAGCTGATGAATGACGGAATGTTCGTATCCCACCTACGTCATACAACTGGTTACAATGCATACTTTTACTTGATGAAATAGGATGAAAATATTTTTATCGCAATATTCTCAGATTAAATGCTTCTTTGTACACTGACATGTATTACCTCTTTTTCTGCTGATACCAGAAACGTTGGTGTTCGAACGTTTAACCTCAACGGTGGTAGTATAACCAGCGGATTGAATAGAATTTGCACATTTCCACATTCTGAATCATACGATGCAAACCTACATGAGTTTTATGTCTTTATGGTTACTTCATGCATAACCCGTCAAGTTTACCTCCAAAAGGTCAAGCGGAAAGGATGATGCCAAACTAGGATTGGCACCTTTCATGGATACCATTCTATCTCCACTCCGTTTTGCGCTTAACATTTTCTACTTCAAACGCACCTTTCATGCAATATGCATCCTAAATTGTTCTAGGAGGCACGCCAACTCACGTACTATCATACCTTGAGTTACACTCTGTTTTATCCAATAATATGTGATGGTTCTACTCTCCACTCTTNGAACTTGTCTCATTCAGAACGTGAAGGCGAACTGACTTTCCGTACTCAACCAACGCTGTGTTTACCAACTCGCCTACCTCAAAGTGGCCTGGAAGCTTACTTCTGTCTTCAGGGCTGTGTGGAAGTTAAGCATCAGCGAGAATCCCTTATGTTTTCCTGCCTTCGATGACGATGATGGAGATGAAGAAACCCCTGGATGTGCCAGTATTTGGTGAAGCAATAGAAATGTAAGATTTCAAAAGATTTCACTCCGTACACAATATGTCGACAGATAGTTTGCCACCCAGAACGTTATTGGGTTATGCCACGAAGTGGATTTGTGACGGCTTGGTTATGGGATACGGTTATCCTAAATGGTTCAGTAACTAGCTATGGCAGGTAACACAAGGTTGTGTTAACTACATCGCAGAAACTCACGCCATCAGTAAGACGGACAGCTATGGTAACACCTGTGTCCGGACTGGCACGAGCACTAGTTGCCCATTTGCTTGACTTCAGTTTACTCACGTGACTGCTATGGAATGTGGCTACTACAAGAGGATTCTGTATGAGTTTTGGCCAAGAAACGCGAATACTGAGTCATACATTCAGAGCATCCCGAAGCTACCAGGACAGCGCGATAGGCACGCCCAAAGTAGATCAACCAGACCAGCGTTCCACTCCTTATAACAAGCAATTCATTTTTCGTGGGGAATTCTGTTGTTTTAAAGACAAGTTGACGCTAAACAATCCAAAGTCATTTGGCTATATCGACAGTCTGACTAGTGAAACAAAAATCGTACTTGAGCATTTAGCAAGCTATATACCATAGGTTTTGAACGAACTGAACACGTCATTAAAATACGTGTTATGTTAACTTTGTGCATTTCGTTGAAACACTAGCTGAGCTGCTGCAGAAACGGTATGTGTGCAAGGAACCAGATATAACGAAAAAATGGTCGCTCCCTGAAAGAAGCAACTTTACGAAAAGAGAATAAAATGGGCAAACTTTCCTACATCAGCAAGTAAACCAAAATGCACATTAAAACAATGAACCGGTAAATACTTGGCAAAGTTCAGTTTGTGTAGGAGTCGTCAAGGTATAAACTTCAAACTGTCACAAATTAAATATATAGATATTAGTAAATGCGTGACTCACTTTCAGAGTAGGCGGGAGACTGTTGCGAACTTGACTGACCGATCAACAGTGGTGTCAGGTCAATAGCTGTCCACGCGAGTGGCATGCGGTAACGACCTAAACGTTGACAGCACCAGGATGCCGTAGTACGAATCTTTTCTCTGCCCTAAAACCACGAGACAGATAGGAAGCGATGAATGTACATGTGAAGGATTGTTATTAAGAACTGTATAGGTGCAAATCCACATAAAAAACGACAATCAAAACCCCCGATATAATTGATCACGTCGGAGGTTCATTAAACGGATCAGATATGACACCATACGTTTCTAGAAAGTCGGAAGTGACGTAATATTCAGAGGATATTAAAGGTTTTGTGTGAAGTGAACGGTAAAAGTTTGATCAAAAGGCAACTTTTTAACTTTTATTGCGCTCCAGTTTTAGTGGCATTATTTATATCACATTTCTCATGCATTTTTTCAACGGATAACTAGCTGATGAATGACGGAATGTTCGTATCCCACCTACGTCATACAACTGGTTACAATGCATACTTTTACTTGATGAAATAGGATGAAAATATTTTTATCGCAATATTCTCAGATTAAATGCTTCTTTGTACACTGACATATATTACCTCTTTTTCTGCTGATACCAGAAAACGTTGGTGTTCGAACGTTTAACCTCAACGGTGGTAGTATAACCAGCGGATTGAATAGAATTTGCACATTTCCACATTCTGAATCATACGATGCAAACCTACATGAGTTTTATGTCTTTATGGTTACTTCATGCATAACCCGTCAAGTTTACCTCCACTCCGTTTTGCGCTTAACATTTTCTACTTCAAACGCACCTTTCATGCAATATGCATCCTAAATTGTTCTAGGAGGCACGCCAACTCACGTACTATCATACCTTGAGTTACACTCTGTTTTATCCAATAATATGTGATGGTTCTACTCTCCACTCTTACTAATCACTCATAAAAGAATGCCTGCATATATCAGTTTTACTACTTCGGGGCAACGCACTTGCTGATTTCATCGCCAGCTCGTCAACTCTTCGGATAAACGAAGCCCAATTACTCCACTGTAATCAGGTGAAGTGGTTAGATCAGCTTCCTATATAAGAAATAAGGTGTTTTCCACTTTTGTGAGGGTTAAATGTCTCACATTTATAGTGAGGCTATTGAAGTCACTGGTAGCTCATCATAACTTGAGTTCAAAGTTTACATACGCTCACGTTGTGCTGTTCGTCACCTCCGAAGACATCCTAGTAAACACTACGGGAATCATATCAAGATCTTTGGCCATCTGCTCTAAAGTTAATGTTATTCAAAGCTAAACGCTGTGAGCATACTGCATCGAAATATCTGGGTGCTTCCAACAAACGTGTAAACCAAGGCTCCTCACCTCATGCACTCAGATTTATCATAGTGTGCGTTAACTTCACATAAAATTGTTTGTTTAATTGAACGTACTGCCTTTCGTCTACGTGCAAAACGATGACTATTCCGTAAGTTGACTTTATACGAAAAAAAAACGAAATATCTCTTGAAATATTTCCTCGTCCAAATAATTGGTTATTTATTTTTGACAAACCTTAGGTAAGGGATTGCCGAGTTTCTTAATTTCACATATCACGATGATTATATTCAATAATGTGGGTAAACAAAACTCCGACTTGTTTTGACTTAGCTTGACTTGAATTTCGATGTAGAAGTTGGTCCATTTCATGTATAAACCCGGTAAATATCGCATTAAAAACGGTTAGCAACGTTCCTGTTAGGCACAAGGTTTATAATTTTTAACGTAATTGAAAAGATATATGCCAAAACACCCACACGTATGACGAGGAAGACACCAGATGCGCAACACGCTTCCTGAGGACAAGAGGTTACTGGTCGGTCACCACCGAATTTCAGTTCGTGTAGTAACAGTTCAGAAGATTTCCCGGCATCCTCATCAATTTCCGAACCAACCCTACTGTGTTTTTCTTCATCTGCGTTATCCTTTGCGCGATCCACCAAGCTGGAGTTGGTGTTGGACACAGTGGTTGTCAGAAAATTCCCGAGAGTACTGGACAACGTAGCATTAACAGTACGTTTGCGTGTGATTCGAAATAAAAAACTCCGGGCAGTTGATATCCACTCACGGTGCTGCTGTTGTTGGGCACCACCGCTACCGTTTAGTAAGCTAAGCAAAGCGTCAGGATTGGTATCAAAATGAAAGGTTTCGGAAATTCGTCGCTGACCGTGCACATCATACAAAAATCCCACGCCAAATATTGGATCTAGACCACCACCGCCTAGCTGAAAGTCGGTGAACTCCGCCGAAATGAACGACAAAGTTCCTTGAAGTGATGGAAAATCCGAATAGCTGCTTGGATGCGGACATCCTGGAGCCAGGTGACGTAGACGGAATGAATTATTCTGTTTCAAAGGAAAAATTAAACAGTTTGCCATCGCAACACAGTTATTTTCCAATTATTGGAAGTTATCTTAACAATTTGCCTACAAAAACACTGTAAAAGCAAGCAAGCTGCATAATGAACAGCGAAACATAATGCGAGAAAAAATGGAATCTCTTGCAGTATTCTGTTGAAATTATTCCAGCACTACAAAAAAACTATAAATGGCCATATTTTTAGCACATCCAAGAAGCTAAAATATCGAACGTCTCTGGTTTATTTTCACAAGAAATCCAAAGACTGTATCGCCGGCAAATAATAATGAGACTATTTTATGTTTAGCATCGTAACGCTCGAGGTTGGCAGCAGGAAAGTGGATAAAGGTAGGCAGATGTTTAATGATCAATCAGATGTACGTTTGATTGTTTGAAAAACTCAGCAGTGATCAAGCGTATAGGGAATAATACCAGAGGACAGAGCATTTATTGCAAATCCCAGGATACCAAACATTCTTCGTGAAATATAAAATAGCTTTATATATTCATACATACACATACCCCACAAGACCTGCACCTGCTTAACCACAATTCATCATCATCATCATAGACAGCAATACATCAGTGGTTCACACTTATGCTTAACTGCCACACAACCACGAAAAAAAACCTATATAGGAAGAAGAAAAAGAAAGAAAAAAGAGGAGGGGAGAGGGGGACCTAACTACTAAAAATAGCTACGTCTATATTCAAACATCAACATCAAGGCGCCTACACCTTGCAAACAAACAACCGAGCTGTAAGTGAAAGTAAGGCGTCATCAGCAAGACAGCTTCCTTACGGCTTTCACTGCCCGCGTCATTAAGTGCACTCACTTCACAGACAACTCGGCCAAACAACGACAACATTCACGCCACTGAGCTCGATTAGCCGCCATCTCACCTAACGTCTCAAGCCACCTCTGTGAGTCGCGAGGGCCCCAGCCCGGGAGACGAACCCGACCTACAGTGACCAACCCCTTCGTGAACGATTTCATTTGTCTACGCCAGGTCATCATCTGTCCACCTCGCACCAGTCGGCCGCAGCGTCGGCAAACAGTGCTCGGTGTGGCAAACGACTAGCTGGCATCCTTAGTACATGACCTAACCATCTAAGTCTGTGCAAATGTAGTGACTGAACAAAAGAACTCGTTTGACAATCAGTGCCAAACACCCGCTTCCTAACCTCCTCGTTGCTTACTCGCTGGTGCCACCCGATACGAGCGATTGAACGCAGACATCGGTGGTCAAATACCTGAAGACGGTTCACGTCCTCTACCCTGAGCGGCCACGTTTCGCTGCCGTAAAGTAATACGCCCTCACTGTTGTTTGATATACGCGACCCTTAAGCTTCAGAGAAATACCTCTCTGTCGCCATAGGTGTCTTAGATTAGCGAACACCGCCCTAGCCTTGGAAATACGCGCTTCTATTTCATTCCCTACACCTCCGCCGCCACCGCTGATGCAGCTTCCAGGTATACAAACCGGTCAACAATCTCCATGACTTCATTATCTAACATTAAATCTACGTGATCACAACAATCTTGCAGAAGCACTTTGAGGCTGCAAAGCGCATTCCGAAGTACTTAGCAGAACGCGAAATAGCGTCCAGTGTTGTTTGTGCCGCTTGAAAGTTGTCAAACAGCAATACCTTATCGTCAGCATAATCAAGATCAGTCAGTCTTTCACCAGGTAGGAGGTCCACGCCGGCATCATTTGAGTGCCGCAGACAGTCCTCCATTATTTCGTCTATGACGAAATTGAACAAAAATGGTGAAAGGGGACAGCCTTGACGTACGCCGCTCCTGGTGCTGAAACTGTCAGACAGTTCACCGTAAACCCTAACCTGAGCTGAAGTATGGGAATAAAGCGCCGACAGTATGTTCACATACTTAGTCGGTACACCCCTACGTTTAAGCGACTCTAAAAGTGTAGATCGGTCCACCGAATCAAACGCACCTTTATAGTCGAGGAATACGGCGATTGTTGGCCGGCGGTACACATGACGCTGCTCCAGAATTTGACGAAGGTAAAATGTGATCTATACAACCCCGCCCAGGGCGAAACCCTGCCTGTTCTTCCCTAATGTTTACCTCCCGAAGTATAACTGATGCCAGAACCCTTAGTAATAACTGGGGTCAAACTAATCCCTCTATGGTTTTCGCAAGAGCTCGAGAAACTATTATCGAGTGACCCCAGCACGGAGGGATGGTCTCCGTCGTCCACACAAGTTGAAACAACTGAGTCAATGCCTCTACTAACGCCTCTCCACCTTCTTTGAAAAGTGCCGGCACGAGATCATCTGGGCCAGCAGCCCTATTACGATTGAGAGCCGAAAGGCAATTGCGAACCTCAGTCTCAGTGGGTGGTTCCAAATCTACCGACCAGGGTGCTACATCACAAGTTTGTGGCGGCAACGCAATAGAAGCAGCAGGCCAACTAAATTGACCCTCAAAGTGTTCTGCCCAACGCTCTAACCTTCTGGACTTATTACAGACTAGTGTACCATCTACCTCGCTGATAGCTTCACTGACCGACGGTCGCCTGGGACCAGTGGCACGGATCAGCTTAAACAGTTTACCGATGTTCCCTGAGGCAAATGCGGTTTCCATTTGCTTAACTTTTTCCGCCAACCAAGCCTCACGATCAGCCTTTAGACTACGTTTCAGTTTTCTACGGATATCTCT
>LOND01001472.1:46678-56803 GCA_014220965.1 Paragonimus kellicotti | reverse complement strand
ATGACAATCTGCAAGTCGATTGTAAAAGAACTAGCTACGCCATTATCGTGGGTGTACTTAAAATTCATTAGTCTATTAGTTGGTCAAAACACCACCAATAGGGAAAAAGAAAACAAAAGCAACACCTAACTTACTATGAGGGTCTATCCCATTGAGTGCGGCGATTGACATGGTCCACATAATAGGTTCGCCCATTCTGATCTACGCGTTCATCCCAACCGGGTGGTAATGGGTCTGACACGAGCTCTACTGACGAACCTTCTTCCATCGAGCCTGCAATAGATGCGCCTATAACCGAGTCAGATCTGACTGCGCTGACTGGACTGAAAGTATCGTCCGCTCTATCGGATTGAATACGAGTAGGTGAAGTGTTAGGGTCGACATCTGGAGGGTTTGACTGAGGCGTATCTGCAGTAGGATTGGGGAGAGAAGATGAAAGGTCGGGATTGGGAGAGGCGATGGCCTCAATGGCGGCTCGGGGCTACAAAAGCGAACAAGAAACAACACCGGTGACCAACTGTAAGTAAGTGTCCGTTCAGAGTGAGAACACTAAGCAGTTGTCAAATCACAGACATGAATTCATGCATCTGAGGTTACTCCAGTTAACTTAACACACTAGCATAGATGAGTGCGGGAAGGGGTACTGCCACGCAGTCCTGACTTAGACAAACACACAACTACGGTTTCCAACCGGCATAGGATCTAAGAGCTTATACCACAAAGCAGTGATTGGATGTCAATGAGGCAAAGTAAATTCAGTTCACTTGGAATAAAGTATCAACTTCACTTCGATCTCGAACTGGGAAAAACCGAACACAATTACTGACGTCAGGTAGGTATGACACTGTATGTTCTCCCGATGTTAATGTACAGCAGATCAGGGGACAGAACGTACCACAACATGTTAAGGTCTCCGATCTGAATGATAAAACCTCAAGTAACTTGAAAGCTCATCGTCAAAGGTGGTGTTCTACAACAATAGCTGATGGACTGACGAAAACAAGCACTATAAATATAGACATCAAGTATCAATACTATAGAAAATCAACATTTCTAAATTGACTGGGCGTCCTAGGTCTATGGACCATACGATGAGCGAAATCAGTTTAGGAGAGGGGTTACACAATAGATTAGTAAAAACTAGACAGGAGCTTTTCAGGTAGATGGTGATCGGTATTGCAGAAACGGTAGTAACCGTTCCTTATACAAAATACCCACATCAGCTATATGTGGTAGTATTCAGCTGAACACTTACTGGTGGTAAATCATTCAAAGTCGAAACACGCGGGTTCACATGTGCGGGCAAATAGACCAAGTACAAATGTAGATTTCCGCGTACCCGAGAACGGGAACTGTACAGAAAACGGAAAGATAAGATGAATTAACCGTTATTCCACAAAACGAAGTAGTAAAGTAAACAAGCCCCAGCGTGCAATAGAGTTTGCATGGTCTATTCTGTTATCTTTATCTGACAAGGGGGCTTGCGTCCTCCGTGGCTAAGGAGTCACATTGAACAGCGTTCTGATCGCTTCAAATAAAACAATGTCATCGGGACAAAACGGTAACAGTTATACAAGAATTACATCTCCGCAAGAGATTTATAGGCCAACATGTCAGTGAAAGATATCTCTGCAACAAATTCATTAGGGAGAAAAGAAAACATGCTGTGAAACGCCAACAGTTCGTTTACTCTCATAATCACAAACGCAAAGCATACAGGTGATACACATCAGACAGACGGACAGACAGTGAGTTCCTGCAAGGGGTTCGACAACAGATGAGTGAAATCTCAAGCAACGGCCTCACCAGCTTGAGACTATTTTGTCATCAGCCGTTTCAACCATTTCCGGATGCACGTGACCACTCCATAAAACAGCTATCAACCTCTGATGCTTATATAAACGTCAGTGCAATAAGAAGAGAACTGATAAACGAGGTATGAGACAGAAGAGTTATACGGACTGCATTGGTAAATAAGCAGAACCAAACAGTGGAAAATTTGAAATTCAGAAGTAAAAATTGTTTCTGAGTCGTTCTAATTGGCTCGTTGCTTTCTTGCGATTTTTCTCAGGGTAGTCATTTGCCAGTAAAAGCGGCCAAATGAACTGACAAACAGACAGCAACGAGTGGGTGGAAATCGTTACTTGTGATAGGAAAGAGGAGTAAATAGAGATACACGGACATTTTCAATACGAGCAGCAGACTTCTGTCTTTCGTCAAGTCAAACAGCGTTCACAACCAGAGGTGACACTCGGATACCAATCAGAACGTCAGGACCCTCTTGCTGAAGCGAACTCCAACATCAGTGCGTTCATTCCTCAAACCCAAGTCATGTGGACAACTTGACTGCTGTCATCAGCCAGACCAACTAATTAGAGAATGGGCATAACATGGCAAGCAGGCATTTGTAAGACATGTCCAAGCCAACGAAGCCTCTGGAACGAGACTGCTATGCCGCGAGACTGACTGTCCGCCCGTTGTGAAGACGTCAGGGAACTTCGCCACTGATGGCAGTTCTCACTGTGTGCTGCTAATGTTTCAAAGACCTTAGTGGTTGAATAGAGATACTCCGTCATGCGGATGAACCCGCTTTCATAGCCTTACGATAAGAATGCTTGTATAATGGTATTATGCACTCAAGCACTCACACACAAATCAGGCCAGCTTTACAGACGGTGTAAGTTGGCGGATGCCAACCGAGCATTAGCTATACGATGTGACCTCATCGGATATTCCATCCGCACTGGTGCAACCCCTAAGGTGGAAAACGTTTTAACCATCTTCAACGACTCAGCACCAATAGTGGACTAAAGCTCGGGGCCTCGCCAGTTTTGCAACAACACGTTGAATGTAGTGGGTGCGAAGGTCACGCCAAACAAACGAACACAAAGCTGTATCAGTCTAGGAAGTGTTAGGCTATCTATGGACAATTAGATTACAGCAATGTCGTTAATATAATTAAATTGTGGAGCGGTTTTTTCTTAGGATATCGTTCTACCTGTACGTTGTTAGAAGTGCAAATACACCTGGTTTTACGAAATATGGCTTTAGTCAAACCGAAGTACTGAAAATATCGAACGTCCCATATTACTGTACTTACCGCAACGTGGTCACGAAATATGAGAACCCTGACTGCTCCACTGAGTAAGTGGGTAGGTGTCGCCTGCCTGGATGGGGTCCTCGTGATCACTCAAACCGCTGGTTGGAGACGCTATCCGAGATGGCGGCGTGTCGCAGTCAATGGCGTACCTGCATCCATACCATTTCTAGTTCTTTTGCTTAGACTTCTATTAATTTTCAACCTTCTTAGTAACGTTTTCTTCTAGGATATTCCACGTCACTGTTGAGGTGAGCGGCAGCCCGAGCCACAGTACCTTTTGGTCAGGCTCATGGCTGATATGATGATGATGATGATGGCTGATATCTGCAGTGTAACCTCCGCAGGCCTAGTGATGAGTACATCGCAGAGAGTTAAACCACCGTCCTATTAAGTCTCGCGAAATGAAAATGTGGTAGGGTGAATAGAGCTAACGTATCACGTCTGTTTTCAGTAACACTGAGTGGAAATGATCACGTGGCAAGAAAACAATCTTATGAGTAAACCACAGAACTATTTTATAAGTACGGCATTGTTGTCTGCTCAACAAGAAGATGACCAGAAGGCTGCTAGAAACAGGAAGCTATCTCATTGCTCGGGTTAAACGTGAGTGCCGGCGTACTATCCGATACGGTCGGAAAGATTTTCTAGTTTTGCCCTGAAGTGTCACATTGCTTTGAGAACATCTGTTGAACATAACCATAATGAAAATCAAACACGAATACCTTAGATAATGTGGTAATGGACTAAGCTATCCACTCATTACTACTGAGACGTCGGTTTCGAGTGCAGTTCCAAAAATAACCCTATCAAATAGCACCTAATTAGTTTGTATCGGCATTAGCATACAAAAGCAACCGTTAGCGCCCAGATGAGCTGTATTCGTCTAATGACATCTCCATAATTGCGTTAGAAAATGAAAATGCATAAATGCGAGTGCAGATCGTTCTACATGAGTGTACGTTAACGACAGTTATGTAACAATAAGTTTGGCATATCCCTGTCTGTTAATGAAATTCACATTACTGCATGAATGAACAGATACGAGTTGTGGTGTGAACTGAGTTTACTGTTTGGCGAATAATGTTCTCGATAAAAGAACACCAGGCAGCACCTCTGGAAGCGGTAAAGCTTGAGCATAAAAGACGAAACGGTGGAATGAGCATGTATTAGTGAGTGTTCGAGGATTCCTTCAATTCATTTGCAGAACATCGCGACTCTCAGTAAAATTCTTCCGGATTATTTACAGTTGTGGGTTCTCTGTTATATAGGGATATTTCCCTAGAATATCAGACAACCACTCTCTCCACACGCGCCGCGGCGCTCTCATGATAGGAGATGGAACGCGTAATTCCATTTCGCAGGGGTTGGCAACCAGTTCTCTCAAAGTACACCTGAATTCGCTAGCACGAACTTCCAGAAATACGTATATATATGGGAGTTTCTTGTTAACACCTAGTAAGCTCCGCGTGTGATGGGATGTGAACGAAAACTACTGGTCTTTTCTTTTGGGTGTAAGATAGGTAGAAAGGTAATGAAGACTAAGAGAGTGTTTACTGTGATAAGAGCGATGGCTTGAGGTCCTGTCACTTTAATAATCCGAGAGACCTATCGTGCCGCTCACGGATGGGCCGATAGAGTAACTCGGAGTTTATATGTAATCTGAAAAGTTAGATGATTGGTGGCAGCTCGTGTGTTATAAGCAATCCCTTCTCGTCAAATGAATTAGAGAGGAGCAAGGCGCGCACATCAAGGAAGACGTATGTAACAGCACCTTTTGTACGACCGGCATATAGTTGATGGCCTAGTTGTTGGTAGAGAGAAATCGCATGTAATTACGCTCGAGTTCGTCAGCTGTGAAGAGCGGTGTCTCTTAACAGACGTAGGCATTCCAACCTGCCTGATAACGTGTAACGAAAAAGCACCTCGTGTCAGTGCAAGTGTTGTTACAGATCATTCGCTCGTTTCTAGGAGGTAACTAAAGACACACATAGGAGAGGAGCTATAGGGGAGATTCGCAGCAGAGGAGCCAGGGATAGATAGAGGAAGAGGAGAACCAAGAGGACGCGCTATACATCTTACGCTGTTATAGAATTTGGTGCAGATGTGTTATCGCGGTATACAATAATACCGGTCTGAGCATTAAGCTCATCGGCGCTCTCTCGAGTGGGTATGCAAGCGTCGATGTTAAAAGTCAGGAGTCAAACTGCTCAAACCCAGCTAACAACAGTCAACAACGAAAGGTCGAAAAAGCAGCCGTGTGGCAAGTAGTCAACATTGTTACTACTAGGTTATCAACACGCCGGCATAGTTGCACTTTCGCCAGAAATTCATTATTCAGATATCTAGATCACAAATTAATTAACCTTCGGGTACGACGAGAATTCACAAACAGAAGAGTAGTTCCTACCTAGAAAAAGTTGAAGTGCGATACGAAGGTACTAGCGAGCTTGATGATGAAATCCATGAAAGTAGAAAATCTCCTCCGTTAAGAGGGTCCATGTTAAGTTTGACGAACAAAGTTGTCGTTCGCGCTGAGGGACAGAATTCGGACCCCAATTTGTATGACAGACGCGGATCCTGCGGCCCGTTAAGGTTTTTTAACCTCATTATCGTGTTAGCACACAACATGCACATTGTATACCATAGAACGTGTACGGAACCGCGGGCACAATGTACGATAACAGTCCAGCTCAAGACTAACACGTGTGGCAACTACGACAATGGCACGCCCGCCTAAACGATGGTTGTTGTTGAGCGCACAGGGGCAACCAACGATCACGGCCAAAACTACGGCTAGATCAGCTGGCTGTGGGTACAGTGGGTGTATGAGCGCATTTCCAGTGCGGCTGCGAGGCCTGATCGACCCAGTGTTTTGGCCACCACGGTCCACGATCGATAACACCTGGCTGTTCACACACGTCTCTGTAACCGTTTCAGCGCTTGAAAGGCAATGCTGGACTGGGAACCAACATGCGCCGGTGAGTGCAAATGGACAGAGTAAAATACGATATTTCCCTAACGGATTGTGCTATCACGACAGTTTTTTCACCAAGCGATAAATAATAAAAGGCTGTATTCATGGAGGAAACAGACTGATCAAAACCTAACAATTTTGCCATTGAAACTGATATACGTCAAGCTGCGTCCTTAGGTTTAACGAACCATTTGTGGACCCCGACCTGACGTGCTGTGAAACCAATAAGCGTCACTTGGCACCTCTCAATTTTGTGGCTTAATCACTGAGCCGTGTCATCCCGTCAATATGTCTTGGTTTACCATTTTATCCTTGATGAAGGCAACTTGTTGCGTTATCGAGATCGGCGTGGACAGCTCGTTCAAAAATGTTGTCCAGATTGAGGTGCTTTGTTCTCTGGAAACCTGCTTCGTCCTGAAAACGATATATCCAGGATGCGAAGGCCGTTTAGTTTGGGTCGACACAAAACATTCGCATCATACGGGTTTTGGTTAGGTGATTACGAACTGGGATAACATTGATACATGTGAGTACTGGTCGAACTGAAAGGGGGGAGGGACGTAACACACATCTTGTAAGTATCGTGTTTTTTGCAAAACTAATTCTTCTAGAACTGTACATACTGTAAATGTAGATGCCTCTGACGGTGGTTTAGAATCGATGCTTTCATTTCACGGGAAGCACGTCGGATTTGTAGGTCCTGGAGTAATTAATTCGATCCCTCTGTCTGTCTACCTGTCTATCCGTCTGACCGACTCTGGCCATGTTGAGTTATGCTCTCAGTTCAGTTTGTCAGATAGCAGCCGCGCTCAACTTGGTCTGGACAAATTTACGATGTTGGAACCAAATCGCACATCTGGAACGCAAGTAAGTGAACGACGTGCCGGTAATCTGACAACTGAACAGTGTATTGAAATGGCTTTTATTTATGCTGCCTGTGCTGAAAAGTTGGGAGGGACCACGAGATTTTAGTACAAAGCAAGCAGGCACGCGTTTGGTGACCTGTAAATCAGCTCGAAGGCCGGTGAGAAAGTTCGTTGTGAGGAGCAGTGTTCATGATTTAGAAAGGAGCGGTAGACAGCACACATCAATAGGTGACTGTTCTGCTAATTCTGTTCTGCGACGTGGGGCTATTTCGCATACAAGATCTACAGAGAACGTCCACAAACACTGGAGGAACTCAAAGTGGTCATAATCTCGGAATGCAATTCAGTGTCAGATTACTTTACAATGTGTGCTATCGTCAGGCATAAGGAGAATGCTTTCAAGCAAGCAAAACGGCGGATGAAAATTTCACTACCTCTTGTAAATTTATGATTTATGTACCAGTGTAGCAAAAAGGTGTTCAATAAAGCACAACCTTTATTGTCCAACTCGCTGGTTGCCATACCACGCGCGCGCTCGCGTTTATGAATCAGAATTCCGGTCCACAACACACCCCGGTTTCCGCTCACACGTCGTGTGCACTTCTGCCCGGTTTGTATGTGTGACCGACGCCTTCTGTCGGGGAGTTTTCCGCCTGCCATTCCTCGTCCGTTGGTCCGATCTCGTTGGGCGATGGCTCGTCCGGTCGCTCGTGTTGTCCGCAATCTATCCACTGTGGGCTTTGACCGTATTCTACGACCGTGTCGAGATATTCCTCCGAGTGTTGGAATAATCGCGCCCCCGATCTGGTCATCCATCCCATTTTGTGCCATGTCTCGTCCGTTGGTCCGATCTCGTTGAGCGATGGCTCGTCCGGTCGCCCGTGTTGTCCCGATCCGCTCGCTGTGGGCTTTTGGACGTACCTCCCCCGCGTTGAGGTATTCCGCCGAGATTGGAATACTCGCACCTCCGGTTTGTTAACCCACCACACTAGTACTCCCTTCTCTTTTCATCTTTGCGTGACGATAACGTCGACCTGTCAGTAGAGAAGCACACCTCTAGCGGTAACTGGCGAATTCGTATACTTGGTGGATCTTATCAGCTCTGACTAAAATAGGGAATCTGATAAAATAAACAGCGGATTACTATCTCACTAAGATAGGGTTTTGGTACGTGCTTAGTAGAACACTGCACGGAAGGTATCTTGGTGCGGGACGCATTTAGTTCTTACTCACAGATACGCGTTAACTAGCCACGATATATAAGATGAAGACTGAATACTTATTGCAAGCAATTAATAAGTGGCCTCTAAAAAACTGCAAATGGCATCCGCGAGCGTACTGCGGTGCGTTCCAGGAGTGCGATCTAGTTCCAGTATAGTAAATTTGTCCAGACTAAGTTGTACGCGGTGACTGTCCGGCAGGCTGAACTGAGAAAAATGTAGTCCAACATAAGTCAGTATAAGAACAGTCAAGAAAACGGACAACAGATAGACTTGCACAAAATCCATTAGTCACCCCAGGGCCCACAATTCCGACATGCTTTCGGTGAAGTGAATGCATCTACTTAAAACAGTCACGACAGTCATTTACATGTATGGTGTCCGTACAGTTTGTATTCGATCGACCTTTTCTATGTTGTAAACATGTTTCGTTCCATGAATGCAGCTTTTTATTATCTATCGCTTGGTGAAAAACTGTCGTGATAGCACAATCCGTTAGGGAAATATCGTATTTTTACTCTGTCCATTTGCACTCACCGGCGCATGTTGGTTCCCAGTCCAGCATTGCCTTTCAAGCGCTGAAACGGTTACAGAGGTGTGTGAACAGCCAGGTGTTATCGATCGTGGACCGTGGTGGCCAAAACACTGGGTCGATCAGGCCTCGCAGCCGCACTGGAAATGCGCTCATACACCCACTGTACCCACAGCCAGCTGATCTAGCCGTAGTTTTAGCCGTGTGTTGTGCCCCTTCGCTCACACAACTCGTTTAGGCGGCGTGCCCATTGTGTAGGCCCCGTGGTCTGGACATTGGATTTTGCCATGACCACAGTTCCCGGGATGTATTGTCCGTAGGAAGTCTAGCCGTCACGATAGGTAAGAAAAAAGAAAGGGTAAAAAGTAAAAAGAACCTCAGTTGGCACAATGGGTAACGCAGATACCGAGTTAGTCATGGTATCCCCAAACTCGTATGAGTATCGACTGTAAAGACTCGGCCACGGCACTAGTGAAGTATAGGAAAACTAACCAATAGCGTCATATCCTTCGTCCCTCGAACCTATAGTCTTACACTAACTATCGGGCTATCACGTCCAGCTTGAACCCGGAATGTGAAAAATGCAGTGCGTAGCACGTGACGGGCTGGCATTCCCAAAGTCATTGGTTAACATGGATGAGGCTGTCGTTGTTGCTGGCAGTTGTTCGCGGAATAATGGGGCAATAAATAAATACATCTAACAAAAATAGGCACACCAAAAAGCAGTTTAAAAAAATTCACAGTAAACGAAAAGAATAAAGGAGTCAACAATCCCACAGACACATGATCGTCATTGATTCTGATAGGCTGTCACGTCTAAGATCATCTCCAAGTAGCTAGGTAGATGGTCGCGCACCTAAGAACCAGGCAAACAGCGCTCGCTGGCCAATAAACATCATCGTCTAACTCTCTTGAAATGTTTTTCCTGCGCGCCACCACCACCACCAGCAGCAACAGTGGCTACAGTGAGCAATGACAGAGGCTCTGCCGGCGTGTAAAATAGATGACTTAGCCAACCCAAACTGTGCATTTTCTTTGCCGTAGTTATGTCACAAACGTGCATATTTCCGAAACACGAGCGAACTACGTGGTTTCGCTACCCTCGTGAATACCTTGCAGGCAATATTGCAATTTAATGAGGTGATTCTACCCAGATAGATGAAGCGATCAAGAATAGTTAGCGGCCTGTCAGAAATAACGCAGACAGGGTGAATGCCAACCCACTCTTGTGAAAACACAACGCTTTGAAAAAGTAAATAGCATGTCACACAGGCCAGTCATATAAATTAATCAGTTCGGCTTGGTCTGCATGTTTTCTGAAGAACTAAGTAGAACAATGTCACCCGCGTCCTCAATATTCGTCAGCCTGCTACCTGACAGAAGCTCCACTTTGAAACTTTCCAGAATATTACCCATTATATAACTTAACAAGG
>LOND01001471.1:39637-50264 GCA_014220965.1 Paragonimus kellicotti | reverse complement strand
AAAAGAATTACTTTCATTTCCCGACGGTAAGGGTATCGCAACCAGTCGTACTACAGCCTATAACCCACAGTCAAACGGAGAGGGTGAACATCTGAATTGGATAATATGGGAAACCATACTGCTACCACTCAAATCAAAATGCCGTGGTGTTAAACACTGGGAAACTGTGCTACCGAACGCGTTTCATTCTATACGTTCCTTACTATGCACTGCGACTAATTGTACTCCACACGAGCGAATGTTCTATCATAACCGTAGAGCTTCCACGGGTCTCTCCTTACCAAATTGCTTAGTGAACTCCGATAAAGTGCTCCTCCGGAAACAAAACCGGACGTCGAAAAAGGATCCTTACGTAGAGGAGGTTGAGTTGGTAGAATGTCATTATCATCATCATCATCATAGACAGCAATACATCGGTGGTTCACACTGATGCTTGACTGCCACACAACCACGAAGAACAAAAAGAAAAAAACTTATATAGGAAGAAAGAAGAAAATAGAAGAGGAGGGGAAGTGGACCTAACTACTAAAAATAGCTACGTCTATATTCAAACATACAACATCAAGGCGCCTACACCTTGCAAACAAACAACCGAGCTGTGAGTGAAAGTAAGGCGTCATCAGCAAGACAGCTTCCTTACGGCTTTCACTGCCCCGCATCATTAAGTGCACTCACTTCACAGACAACTCGGCCAAACAACGACACATTCACGCCACTGAGCTCGATTAGCCGCCATCTCACCTAACGTCTCAAGCCACCGACTCTGTGAGTCGCGAGGGCCCCAGCCCGGGAGACGAACCCGACCTACAGTGACCAACCCCTTCGTGAACGATTTCATTTGTCTACGCCAGGTCATCATCTGTCCACCTCGCACCTTGCGCCAGTGCCGCAGCGTCCGCAAACAGTGCTCGGTGTGGCAAACGGCTAGCTGGCATCCTTAGTACATGACCCAACCATCTAAGTCTGTGCAAATGTAGCGACTGAACAAGAGAACTCGTTTGACAATCAGTGCCAAACACCCGCTTCCTAACCTCCTCGTTGCTTACTCGCTGGTGCCACCCGATACGAGCGATTGAACGCAGACATCGGTGGTCAAATACCTGGAGACGGTTCACGTCCTCTACCCTGAGTGGCCAGGTTTCGCTGCCGTAAAGTAATACGGCCCTCACTGTTGTTTGATATACACGACCCTTAAGCTTTAGGGAAATACCTCTCTGTCGCCATAGGTGTCTTAGATTAGCGAACACCGCCCTAGCCTTGGAAATACGCGCTTCTATTTCATTCCCTACACCTCCGACGCCACCGCTGATGCAGCTTCCCAGGTATACAAACCGGTCAACAATCTCCATGACTTCATTATCTAACATTAAATCTACGTGATCACAGCAATCTTGCAGAAGCACTTTGCATTTTGAGGCTGCAAAGCGCATTCCGAAGTACTTAGCAGAACGCGAAATAGCGTCCAGTGTTGTTTGTGCCGTTTGAAAATTGTCAATTGAGCTAGTATAACGGTTAAGAAACTTGCAGTACCGGTTGTCTCTCATGTATGTGTCGATCGAGTAATTTTTTAAAACTCCCAGCCGATTCTGTCCTAACCCCAAAGATACGTAATGCATTTCAATGTGAACAGAACTGTGAAGCACTTCTGTTTGCGAAGTAACCTGCCTGTTCCATTACTCAGTTTCGATGAGTGAACTCCTAAACGTTCATCTTAGTTTAGTGGGGGAGATGTGCCAGCAGATGATCTGGGAATGTGGAGTATTTTGTAAGTAAGAACTAGGTCTCGTCTGAGGTGTCTGTTTGAAATCTGATTTCTAGATTATCCGCATCTCGTTTCCGGGTTGGAGATTTTTTCTTGATCCCCGTATATATCCTCTAATGGCCCGTCTTTGAACACTGTCAATAAGTCCCAAATCATTCTTAAGATAAGCCCGATAAGTCTGTGTTCGTTTTCAGATGTGGGCGGATTATAAAGGCGAATACAGTGGAAAACACTTCAGAGTGGAAAGTTCCACTAATCGATTTTAAGAGGATAAGTGTACCTTGTGTATCTTTAGTCATGCCAGCACAATTTGTAGACAGACGCAGATTGTCTGCCACTGTGGTCTTGTTCACCTGTTGACACGATCAGCTTTGTGTCGCCAAGGTAATAGTCAGCACAATTTTGATGGCGAACGGGCATGACTACGCTTATTGTCACTGAACGGCGACTCAACTATGTTCATTACGATAATGAGAATAAAGACATAGGCGAACACATGTTTTCGATAATTCATCTTCAGGCCGGTACAATTATATAAGGAGTTAATAGAGTTAGATCGAGATATCGATCAGACTTATTACAGAGAAACTAGGTCACTGGTCAGTCAATTGGCGATGGCTTGATTGGTCGGTTACGTCACGCTTGTCCATTGGTTTGACCGCGCAGGTTGGCCATCGATCCGATGGATTTGTGGCCATGGTAGGTGCAACGTCTGAACAAACCGTTTTTGATGACATAATATCGGGTCAAGCAGTCTGATTTCGATAGTCTCGGTAGTACAAGGTGTACGCTCTGTCAATCAAGCAACGTATTACACTTCTATTTTATTTTGGGAGCACAAAACTGTGAAAGTTTGTGTACGTATGCTTGCGATGAATTCTGCCTATTCGTCAATGTAAATGAACGTCCAAGCAGAATTTCTTTCAAATTCAATAGTGGTAACCCAACATCGAATCAGGTCTCAAATAAATCACACATGAAATCGACAGTTTTTAGCAGCGGCTCGTTTGTGAATAAAGACACTACAGCCAGTGAGCATAATTTCTGGGAATTCTCACCAACATCCTGAATGCACTCGACAAATTCAAACGTATCACCTAGACTAAGTGGGGTAATTGTTTATCGGACGGGTTCAAGCAGTTTCACAAGCCATTCCGTTGTCGGCTGATAAGGCGAATTCATATGAAACATTGGATGAACCGGTGCACCAGATTTGTGTACTTTCGGTAGCCCATACAATAGGATGTGGTAGAATTCTGTGATCGTACTTTCTCATAAATCACAGTGATTATCAAGTTTTCGTTCTTGAATGACTTGAGACATTCAGTAATCTGATGTTCACCACATCTCAGAGTTGTTGGCTTGAGACGTTAGGTGAGATGGCGGCTAATCGAGCTCAGTGGCGTGAATGTTGTCGTTGTTTGGCCGAGTTGTCTGTGAAGTGAGTGCAGTTCATGACAGTGAAAGCCGTAGGGATGTTCTCCTGTCGATGACCTCCTACATTCACCAATAGCCACGGCTGTTTTTATAAGATCTTGGTATTGAGGGTTCGAGTATAGACAGGGATGGTTTTAAGTAGTTGAGCCTCTTCCTCTCGTTTTTTCTTTTCTAGAACTCTTTATTCTCTTCCTGGTTGTTTAGCAGCTGTGCTTCAGCGATAATCACTGTTATGTTACTGCCTTCATTGGTGATGTTGATTGGTTCTTAAATTTCACTTAATTCAGTGTGATTGCTCATCTATCCGGTAAACGATTTCAGAGATTTGTGCACAGATTCGAGGCTGGAGGCCCAAAGTCAGCCGGACCCAGTCAGTTTGTCTGTTTCGATCTGTTGATCTGAAAGACAGTCACTGTAAAGGGTGTATAACACCGTTCTTGGACGTTACAGTAAATACCGAGAACAAGTAAAATACTAATCTAACAATTCTTAAGTAAGTGAGAATCTAATAACACTTTGAAACGGTCCCTAGAAGAGCAGCTAACAACCTCTAATGGAAGGTCGTTCCAGTGGTTGATAACCCTGTAAGAGAACTGTTGCCTAAGGAAGGTTCCACGATCAAAGCTTGTACTGCTTCTTGTTGCGACTCCTCCGACTGTTATTAGCTTTCGAGGTGAAATATTGTTGCACGAAAACCGCGCTAGATAAAACGCGTGAAAGGATTAAGTCACCGTGGAGTCTTTGAAATTCAAGTTGATGGGAAACGATGATGTCAAATAGGGACTCGCAGGAGAAATCTCGCAAACCCACGACCATTTTGGTGATTACTCGCTGGTCACGTTTAATTACGAGCATATTTTTTTCCCCAGGTAGGTATACGTGATCTTATATGGGCACCATAAAGCGTGTGAAAAGCATGTCTGCCTATGCGGCGAAAGGTTCCTTTTTTAGGGGCCAGCTGGCATTGATAAGAAGAAAGATAAACCGGTCGACAGCCAAATCCCTAGGTCTTTTTAAGGTCTACTTTCGCGATATCTATTACACTTTGTGCACCATGTATCACGAATAGGTTCCCGGAGTCTCCTCCGAGCGACATATGCGCACATTTGCTGTCGTTTAGAGGGAGACTCCAGTCATCTGACCAGCACTTAATACGGTCAAGGGTCAATCTGTAATGCACTGGGATCACAATCATACAACAAACCGTTAGGTAAGATATGTCGGAGGATGGCACGCTTTAATAGGCGTCCCAGTATTATTTTGCATAGAATGTCAGTGAGGTTGATTGACCGATAGCTCCCCGTGGAATACCGGCCACCGGTTTTGAAGATGGACGTGATCCTGGCTTACCTGTATGCACCAGGTAGGATGGGAGTCCAGGGTGTCTGTCTGAAAAGCTTATGGAGTTCTGTCGAACTAACAGCTGCTTCTATAAGGATTATACGGTGAAGCTTATCTGGACCCATCGCACTATGTGGAATAACTTTGAATAACAGGTTTGCAACATCTAATGTGGGCCGAGAATGCGGATGGCGTAAGGGTTATTTATTCAGAAAAGCAACACATGGGTTATGCGTTTCAACAATGACAACAAACGAAAACACTCATCTGCATACGGTACTCGGCCCAGACCGTCACGGCTGCCACAGACGTCAACGCTCAGTTCCTTTACGTTCCCTTACGTACCAAGAACCATTTCATGCGATGCTGCACTCCAATGTTTCTTCTTGTATTTTTCCTGCGGCTACTTCAATGTAAAATTTATGCTGTGCCCCGGGTTCGTCTCCCGGGCTGAGGACTTCGCGACTCATAGATTCGGTGGCTTGAGACGGACAGTTTCGAACGCAATTATTTCGATACGCTATTCGGTAACGAGTAATGTTAATCCTATGTATCTGCTTTACGAAGAAGGCACCAGTGGATCAAAACTATGAATAGACAATGAGAGTATGGAGATTCGAATCAAATTTCGAGTTACCTACGTATCGGTTTAAAAGAAACGTTCGGTGGGTCGAAAATCACAACACAATTTTTATAAGCGTACCTTAGCTATTCGCGAACACCCTATTAGTAAAACGATTGAATTCTCCCGCCGTCATATTTCGAACAGCAAACTGAACATTTTTACTCCTATAGACAAATTAAAAGTATTACGACCGCTGAAAACCATGATAGCTTTGGTAACTTGGCTTGAAAGTTTCGGTGTTCGGTTGATCGACATTAGACGTTCGCACTTATACTGCGAACGTTTCATCATCAAATTAGGGGACATCACCAGTACGTGGGAGTTTTAGCGCATGAAATTAAGCGATGTGGTTACTAGAGGTCGATGAACGTTTGTCTTCATACAAGATGACCTTTGGACTAAAGTATGACTGGTTGCTTATTGTTGTCGTTGCTCTTTTGGCCGGTGATCAGATTGGTAGCATCTAGTCTTTGATCAGCTGAACTTCTCACCTCACATACGACTGGTGGCTTACTGTCGTTTGTGAATTTCTAACGGGTCAATCTTATATTTTTTAGAAGTCCCATATGATTTGTTATCAAATTCTAGTCTTTGCATTCGTTCAGTTGTGCCTTCGTGCTCGATCGCCACTCTGTTTGTATTTCCTAAAGTCCATCTTTCTCTACTTGCACCTAGATTATGCCTTAAAATAAACGAAATGTTAACATCTCGCGATGTATGTTTTTCATCGTTATTAGTGAATAAACTACCTGATAGTTTCCGCACTAACACTGACGTACGTCAAGGCTGTTCACTCTAAAAATTTTGTGTAATTTTTTCACAGAGGAAATGTCGAAGTACTATTTGCGGCACCCAAGATTCAGACGCGAAATTCCTACGTGGTGCAGGGCTGACTGATCTTGATTACGCTGGCCACAATGTGCCGTTGTTTGACTATTTTCAGGCAGCACACACCATGCTAGAAGGTACATCCTACTCTGTCAATTACTTTGGAATGGGCTTAGCAACCAGGGTTTGAAGTGCTTAAACAAAACTGCCGTGATTGCAATTAGTAAATGTTATGAATGTCGTTGCCCAGTATGTGTGCTTAGGAAGTTTTATCAGCGTCGAAGTAACTATCGGGAGTGAAACAGAAGCTCGGATCTCCGAGAGTAGGGCGACAGTCGCTTAGTTAGCGACTCTGCGCCGATAGAAATGTATCTGTCTGAAATCTCGCTGAAATCGCCGAAATAAGGTTCTCTTAAACAAGGCAGCAGTGAAATCTGTGTCACTTTACGGCTCCGAATCTTGATTGTTCAGTTTCAAATACGTGAACCATCCCATAGTATTTAACTCCCGATATCTGTGCCCAATCGCTCGCATCGCGTGGCACCAATGAATATGCAACGAAATGGTTAAGAAGTGGGAATTTGGTGGTGATTGTCAATCAAGCTTCCCATAGATTTTCCAGTCTGTCCCTTTCGAAAAGGAAATCGTTGCAAGAAACGAGATCGAGTGGGTCATTGGAACACATCAGAAACAGTCGACCGAGTACGGATTCTGAGAAAATCCAGTGGAGACGGATGAAGAAGTAAAACATCCAATCCAGTTTTTACTCTGAAAGTTCTGCTACCAAGAATAAATGTAATCCAACGAAGAACTTCTCCATGTATGTCATAATCTTCTAGTTTATGTACAAGATGACCGTGTGGGATACGGTCAAGGGCTTTGGCACAATCAAATAAGATAGCATCGAAGATGTGGCCACTGGCTTCGGCCCCTGTGTGGCTACCCATGAAGATAAATTGTTGGTTATGCATCACCGGTCGGGAAGAAAGCCATACTGAGTAAAGCAGAACAGGTTATTTGAGAAGATATGCTTAAGGATGACGCGTTCTGACAGGCACTCCATTACCTTACATGGGATGTTGGTGAGGCTGATCGGATAACTAGCAGGGGAGTGACGATCGCCTGCCTTAAATATAGGTGTGACAATGGCCTCTTTCCATGCCTCCGGAAGAGTGCTGGTCCGAAGGTCTGTTTAAACAGAATATGCAAGGGATACCGCTAAACCAAGGACAGCTTCTTTGAGGATGCCGAGGATGGATCGCTTCTGGTCCCGGTGCATTATAGGGATTGATCTTAAACAAGAGATCTCGAACATTCGACAGCAAAGAAATCAGACGCCACTAGTGTGTATTATAAGTTCCTGTGCGGGAGTATTGGATGACAGTTTGGCGGAACCACATTATAGACCGCTGAATTGCATTCAGTGAACATCTCGGCAACCACTTGAGAGTTGAATGAGGTTTCCCGTCGGGAAGCCGCAGCGAAAGCGCCGAGGGCTTAGTTTTTCTCTGGCGGCGCATGTACTTGAAGAGAAAATTCTTATTCTCGCGGGCTACCAGTAGGATCTTTGACTGTACCTGTTGGGTGTGTTGACGGATTTCCCGCTTGCACCTGTTTCGTACAGAGCGAAAGGCTTCTAGATCCTCCGACTTGCCCGTTAGCTACATTTCAGGGGGAACAATGAGAATGTGAATCAAGAAGGCGACCTATATTCAATGGAAAAAGGTGCGCTAGAAGAGGATGATCATAGTTTACGAGGAACAAATGCCTCATCAGTTTCGTGGATGGTAACTTCAAAAAAATGGATAGTTTGTGCTGTATACCTATTCGGGTGTAATTAAGAGTGAGCCTTACAGGCTATAACAACGATAAACAGAACAGTTGACTCAGGAGAAGTACATACCATAATGTGACATTTTTCAAGCGGTAGCGTCCTTCTTAAGTGCGCAGACGGAATGAGACGTTGGCCTTCTGATGTTAACGGCATGAGAAGAATGTTTTTCTTGAATCTAACTTTGAGAAAACCTTAGCGTCAACCATCTTGACCAGTAGCTCATCAGCCGAGGGGTTTATGAATTTAGCTAACACAATCTGACTGTATACCGCCGCTTAGTCATCGGATATTCGTATAATACCGCCCTTTTGTAGCACCTTATCTGTGGCTGAACCCGTCTGGAAACATCGGTTTGTTTGACCACGTCATTCGAAGCCATCTTCTCTATAACAGTCGTTGATTCCCGTTTGGCCGGAGGAATCGGACGCGGTTGTGCTATCGATGAAGCGAAATCGAATTCCATCTCAATACCTGTCCTACGACGGTGTGTACAACTGGCCACCGTTCGGATATCCGATAAAGAGAGCTTGGGCTATGAAAACCTGTGCTTTTGTTTCACAGCGTGAGTAGAATTATTTGCTGTGTATATGTGCACTGTCAGTAACAATGGTGAATCGTCATCAGGAGACCTTATCTCACTTGCGCCACTTGACGGGATCTGCAGCATCGAGCAAAATGTTCTTGTTTATCGCAACTCTTGCAGTCAAGTTTACGATCCGAACGTGTCTGACAGTCTCTTTTATGCTGGTTACTGCCACAGCGACGACACATTTGAAATGTCGACGGTGTGGGGAAGGAACGCTCTATATTGCTGATGTCACGAATGTCCGTTTCTCCACTGAATACTCTAGAGTGTTCAACTGTTGACCATTTAATCTTGGTAAGGCTAACAGCCTGATCCTTGGACAAATTCGCTGTATCCTCAGTAAGTCACACCGATGCGATTAACTTTTATTCATGTGATGAGTTGTTTGGTTGGCGTAACCCCTTCTAGCTTATTCTTCGGGATACTCGAATAATCACTTGGTCGGAACTACTCAGGTAAGACGGGATGTAAACTGCTCCAACGGTTCCAGAGCGTCCTGTTTCAACTGGCAAAACCCGAATCTTTCTGTGAATACGTTCGTTCTGCACCCCCATTCTCGGTCAAGTATAACGAGAGCATCGTTTAATGAAATGCAAGTCAAGTGCGTCGAAGTGACGTTGTCCTTCACTGCCCAGCAAATGGTGAAGCAGCTTTAACTTCAAGCTTTCACTTCAAGTAGTACCAGTCAGTGACAAATCAAAGTAATTCGTAAATGAGCCCAGTAACTTTCGGTTGGCTGTATGACAACATCACGCCAATAGGATTCCGGAGGTTGCAGATTAGAACTCATCGGACAGGTTCGTTTGACGCGACGCGTAGGACGTGTTACTATACTACCTGAACAGGAACGGAAAATATTTACGTTATCAAATAATGGAGGGAATATGTGAGGCGAGGAAATAGTGAGAACGAACAAACATCTAATTAGATAATAGTCGACATGACGAATACGTTAAACGATTATGAAAAGTGTATGAATTTTGATGCTCAGGACCCCAAAAATCAATAACAACAGGACTACAATCAGTGGACAAGAGTTTCACCCAAAATTTCAGTTACCAACGCGTAACTTAATCAAAGTCATGCATTCAGGTGTTCTCTTGTATGCTTGGGGTTTGCTTTTGCAACGACGTCTCCATCATTCCTATTGAACATCTGTCCATTTTGGTCGGGGATCCACGAAAGTTGGTCGTATCTGTTAATGTTTAAATTGTGTCCCCGAAGTCGTGTAAATAGCTTTCGTTCGGTTTGGCCGCCTCATGGTTTATCAAAACCGTTTTCCTCGAGTTTACAAATCACGTTTCCTCCATCGGTTGAGTTCAGCTATTCTTTCGGTTTCTATAATGGTTTGCATCTGGTTGTTGTCGGTTTGTTTGGTACAGTGATGCCACTTGATCTCAAGAGTATGACAGCCACTCTTAGTTTGCTTTTTACGTGTGTACTACTCGGAATTAGGGGACTTCGAATAGCCCTTAGAAATCGTACTCGAATTGAAACCTCCCACGCAAGTAATAAAGAGAAGACCTCGTACTGGTTGCAGTAAGCAGTTCTTATTCATGAGACAAGAAGCCGAATTTATGGATGTACAACAGTATTAAAGAAATCACAGTCTGTCATTGGCTGATCGTATTGGCACATACAAAGTCACAAACTGTACGTTAATTGGTGCAATACAGAACAAAGAAATTAGCGAATAACGGAAGGCGTAACATTGAGACTCTCCGTCCAATCTTTAACGCGACGTTTGGATTGGTCCCCTGTTAGATCTTCATTGTGTCATGGTTTGGATAAGCGGTGAATCGGATAGATTTTCACCACAGTATGGGAGAGTAGTCCAAAGACATTTCCACCGCAGCTGCAGCGGAGGATTTGCTGTTTGCCGTGGAAGCTGTAGAATTAGTGCATGTTTGTTTGCGGTAAATTGAGATCTTTTATGACTCATCAGATTTGCATCATCATCATCATCATCATCATCATCATCATCATCATAGACAGCAATACATCAGTGGTTCACACTGATGCTTAACTGCCACACAACCACGAAGAAAAAACCTATATGGAAGAAAGAAGAAAAGAGGAAGGAGGGAAAGGGGACCTAACTACTAAAAGTAGCTGCGTCTGTATTCAAACATACAACATCAAGACACCCACACCTTGCAAACAAACAAACGAACTGTAAATGGAAGTCAGGCGTAATCGGCAAGACAACTTCCC
>LOND01001470.1:74623-88680 GCA_014220965.1 Paragonimus kellicotti | reverse complement strand
TTTAATGCACCTGAAGTATGCAGTGAAACTTAATGAGGGTTAACTTCGGGTGAGTCCCGTAAATCGTAGTGTGACGTGTTGACGCCTACATTCGCTTGTATGCTGTCCAGTGATCAATATCTTGGTAGCAATACAGATTAAGATGTCGGATGAGAGATACGGAACGAGTATTCAGATGGAAACCAGAATGGATGATCGCATGGCTCGTTCAGTTGGTCTTAAGGTAACAAAAGCGTGAACCCATTAACTGCGACGGGTTGGCATTTTGTGAGCGGGATTAACTCATATCTAACGACCGGGACATATGGATCGTACTATGTGATAGCCCTTGTCCTTTTGTTAAGAAGGGTATATTATGCCTTGACGAGAGCGCATGGACCCATGAGTAGCCTATTACACGCGGATCGCCTTAGCACACTGGTGCATGAGTAACATTATTGTGTGGTTCTTTAACTAAGATCTCTGGTGAAAACCTCTTCGGTAACCACCCTAACTAACACGCGTACTAGGCAATATGACAAGTTGTCCTGGAGGAAAAGACTTTTCTGCTATCTGTCAATTGTTGCGGTTTGACAGAACAGATTGTGTGCGAAGCGAGTACTATCAAGCTGTTCAAACCTAGTTAGATGCACAGTGTTAAGAAATGCCCGTGCAAGCTCGAAAGTCTAGAATGAGATATATAAAGGTGGCCAAGCCCGGACTAGTTCTTAGTGACATCTTCACGTTGGCCCGAGGCGTCCCTAATAATCTGGCCCCGAAAACCCCGTACTTCTAGACTCGTAACAGATCGTCTTATACCATTCAAGATAGTTTTGTGTTACAGCTGCTTAGCTTTCATTGACCCTCCGTTTGTGGCTTGCGGTACCTAACGATACTCAGCGCACACGTGAAGCAAAACGTCACGTCGAATCAACCATCGAACTAGTAAGTTTACGTACAGAGGTTTGAGGGAGTCATTTATAGTTGGCGAGTGATTGCGGCAACCTATCCGGTTGCCATAGTAGTGATTACATAATACTTGGAGTGCTTATAGGCGTGTCTAGTCCCTGTTTGTCTTTACCCATATGATAAATATAAATGGCATGTTTTGCGTTCACGACTGTTGAGAGTAAACGTGTCGCAATGTGTTACTTCTGCTATGATGAAGTGACTTAAAGGAAACTCCGTGTTTCCACACTATACTGACAGTCAGACAAAGACGAAGAAGCAAACCCTAGCCTAAGAAAAAAAGAAAGGTTGTCATTTTTCAAAAACAAGAATGTACATTTCCCCCATACTACCAGCAGCCTGTTAGCACCTGTGTGATCAAACATGATTTCCAACTTTCTGAAGTTAGTTTCACTAGTCAAATTTTGTCCTGTTGATGATTATCAATTCCTCTGGCAAATCGAAAATATACGGACTGAATGGGGTTTGACGGACCATCTGGACACCAAGATAGACGTGCCCTCATAAGCACATCCGTTTAGCTTGTATGCTTTATGGGTATTAAAGACCAGAGCAAGTTTACGCGCAAATTGGCCTTAGAACTCTACTTAGATATACTAACGCCTCAGACCAATGTTAACAATGCACTAAGCTGTTACGTATTTCTCTGTCAAGAACATGCATCAGCCTACTAAAAACAGTCCCGTGATATCCGGCTGGCTATGAAGTACAGATACATATGAAGATAATAAACTCTACGTGCATGTATATTCCAGATATAGATGTGATGGGATGTGTATATCTTCCTGGGAGGTCACTATGCTACGGATCGAGATTACGTACTGGCGCTTATTACACACCAATTTTTTTTTTTTTTCCCGGGGAACTATTAAGTGGGGGGAAAAATTTTTTTTTCTGTTGTTCGGGCTGATTTAGAGGTTAAAGACAATAACGGTTGGAGAGCGACCTATAGGAAGATGGCAGATCAACGGAAAAAATCAAGAGACCAGAACAAAGTGGGACATGTTAAGGAGGGTGACCCTTGTTGGGGGGATTACTGTACCGAACGCTTATTTTATAATTCCGAACAGTAATCGCCGTGTAGCGGAACACGACGGTTGAGCATATAAAATGAAACAAGTACCGTTGAATGGGAAGTTTGGTTTTAAAAGGTGCAACAATATGCGATTTTGTATGAAAAACGATTAACCATGTTCACAAAAGCACTGGCAAGCGGTAGGGGGTTTGGTTGACATAAACTAATAACTACTCACAGCTTACTGCAACTTTCGCAGTCAAAGAGGTTTCTTAAGTAGGGATGTTCGGAAAGAAGCAGAAGATTGAAGCTTCAAACCTGTTACGGTTCATCAGTATAACATTTGCATGCCATGAACCCGATCTGAACTTCCGCTCACGTTCTGATAAAGTGACCCTACTGACCATTGGTCTCGCGTTAAATTGTCTTACCAACATGTCTACCGACGCTCGTTTGAGTAATGCGCAGATGACCCGATAGAAAGAACGGCAACTGTCTAGTTAACTCCATTCTATGACTCCAAGGTTAGGTCGAATAATACATTAAACGTTCCGAATAATATACTGAGTAGTTATAATCAGTGAAGGATAATTTTGGTAAAAATGAACGCCATTCGCATTCAACTGCAGTTTTCGCATACAGAGGGACTTTTTAAAGCCAATATAGAACCGTTAGACAGATGGAATCAAAAAACCAGTTGGTCGATCATACCATAGTTAAACACATAATCCTACAGACTGCATGGTCTGTATCACTGAGAATACACTATGAGATTTGCAGTAAGCAAAGGCGTGTTCAACAAACAAAATTCTCACCAACAACAACGTCTGCAGCACCGAAGTGTAAGGACGAAGGTCAGGAACTTCTGATTCTAGCATATCCAAAAGAATCCGAAATGTGGAGTGACATTCGGAATAGCTAGAATTAGTTCCTAATCGAAGTGCATTGACCAATCTGAGTGAAAGTCCCCCCGGAATGACAACTTTCCCAGATGATGGGGCAACATTATTCTTCGATGGTTGGTTCGAAGTCTCCGTTTCTGAAAGTGGAAAATAAAAAATCGTCAACAGTTAAGAAATTTTATGGAATCATCAGCAATAAGTTAAAAGTTGTTATTTGGATTTTTTTTAAGTACACTTACAGCAGTGGCGGAAAACACTAAATAGGTGACCAACGTGTTCATGAACGGTCTCAGTGAACTGGTATGGAGCGCCGTAGGAAAACGTCTAGTAGATCTAGTAAGAGACAGATGGTAACCAACATTGTCTCTTCAGTGCATGAACCTTGAAGAACTGTTCTCACAGCGGATGAACAGAACAGCTCTAGATGATACTAATCATCTGCAATAAGGTGGCAATAGGTTAACATATTCACAGCAATCAGAACAAACGATCATAAATCCGATTCAGACAAAATTAAATGAACGAAAACGTTCAGAAATGAAGCTACAGGCAACATTGATTCACATCACACTGTCTATAATTATTAATTTTAAAAAAAAGTCGCAAAACGCGTGTGACATGCTACAAGAACCAACACGAACCATAGGTGAAAATTACAACAATGTTCGGGGAAGTCAGCAAGCGAATGCTCCCATAGTTAGTCCAGTTGACGTTGATCGTCAACCATACATTCGACTACCAAAGACACGGTTATCTGCACACACACACACACACACAAAAGTCGAAAATCGCAAAATAACGTGTCGCTTTGGGATATTTTGAATCTAACGGCGTAGAAGAAAAGCAACAAAAGTTCTTTTCAATGTTTTCACCACAACGTGCCTCCTACCATACTACAAGCTAAGTCGCATGTGGACTGGCGACTGTCATATGGTCCAAAAGTAGACGGCAGATGTTCACGTAGAAGGGATTCGAGCTAGTCAGCACACGATTGGCAGTTGGTATTTGTACCATCGAACTACCACGAACTCCAGGCAGAAACCGACGTAGGAACACAGATATGTACGACGAACATACTAAATACAAACCTAACATATTGTCACCTAAGGCGTTATTGAGAACGATGGAAGCGAAAAGACAACAAAAACGGATAGGGAGCATAAAGTGAATATCACTCACGGTTGACCGCAGCTGTCACAGTCCCACAGATTTTAGCAACCTTTTATCAAAAAGAAGCACTAGACTTACGTTTCTCTTTTGTAAGAGCTCGTCGGCATTTCATATCCCTCCCACGGCCGGGAGCTGAAGTCAGACCACGTTTGCATGATGCAACCGTGGTAAGCACTGTGCTATTGACCTAATATTAGGCATACCCGAGGTAACATGCAAATGTTCGGACACGTTCACCTGTGACTAATGCTCACATTGTCTGGTTACTCTGAAATGACTCATTCAGTGTTCCGTTAACTCCATGGGGAGAGCCTCTTAACAAGCTGAAATAGAAATTGCTGACCGTATTTTGACAACAGATAAGTAGCAACAGCTTTGGCCGATACAGTATGGAAGTATTGGTATTATGAATATTCATGGTTGTGTGGGCTGAGATACTGTCAGGACCTCCAGATCTAGTCAGAAGAGTGATTGGTTCTCAACCAAAGCCTTTGGCTTAAAGCGTTACCGTAAACAGTGGACTTGGTGGTGGCAGGTGCAGAACTTGGTCATGTCTCGAAAAAAAATCAATCTTTTCCAACCCTAACCTGGAGGACCAGGAGACTGTGGTTTGTCAGACCTTTACCAATTGGCCTGTCTGGCACGAGTGGCTGTCGGTGTGGTCGATACACCGTCCAGCTTACCCCAACAGGTCCTCAAGATGCGCAAGCCGTCACACCATGTTAAGGTCCAGTTTCGTTTTGGAGTAACTTGAACATCATTCACAGATGATCGAAGCTTTTGAATTCTTGCAAAGTTTTCGGCCAAGCCCATTTCGAAAAGAGCAAATCTCAAGTTTCGCTCTTGCTGAAGCTCGTTGTCATCATTTCCAGTTTTGAGCCGTGTTCGTGGGTATTGCGGCTGGCCGCCGTTGGTCAGGAGTATACAGTTGGATGAACTGAGTGGGATCAATTGATTTCAACCAAATTTTCTACTGCTTTTCAATAACCTGAAAACATATCACAGTCCGAAACCATAGATGTTAAATGATCAGCTGAAAGCAATACACTCCAGGACAGAAATGGTTTCCAAATACGGTTTTGAAATGACCATCAGATTCTCAAGCTAAGATGAGCGTCACATTACTAACTTTACAAACATGGAGCAATTTCGGGGTAGTTTCTAGCGAAGGAGGAGGGGAGGGGCTGTTAACTCACTTTTAAAATGGTTTCGGGGTCTCGTTGTTGCGAGGCCCCCGTATGCTCGCATTACCTGAATCTGTCCGGACTAACGTGACTACCTCGCTCGGTTAGCCTGACTCTCAACACAGTGTATAAACCGCCTTCAGTATCAACCGATCAGTTCCAGGTCATCTACCCGACTATCCTTCTGCGCTGAAACCCAGTTGAGTGGTGATAGCCAGAGATTTCAACCTTCCAAACATTGATTTCGCTGACGGGTTAGCTTGTGGCACAGAGACTGCGTGGTTACGTTACCTCATGCTGGTGATCCGTCTAACGGAACGTGCAACCATGTACTCTTTATGAAGAGTTGCACGATCCACCCCATTTGGATTTGTTTCTCATCAGTGAACCACAGGTGACGGATGCCGATGTAATCAACCGTCTTTTGAGTGCCAGCGACCACACATTAATCTATTCCGGCCTTCTCCGCGACTTCTTGATTAATCGGCCTCTTAGACCGGTTCATCGAAACTTTCGCCAGGCCGATTTCCAATTAACTCATAAGCGCATAACGGAAACTGGTCTACAACTGAAATGTTTTCAGTTATATCACCAGCGGACTAAACGAAGCAATTATCCAAGCCATGCTCTTCTTCCCCAGAATGAGCAAAAGGAAGTCCAAATTCAATCCTCGTACGAAACGCCCCATATAAAAAAAGAAAACTCTGGAGAGGTTTTCTGTGTGGCACCGAGGACGCAAATAAAGCTCGCAAGGTGCCCGAGGTGGGTGCCAGACAGCAGTAAGAGCAGATCGTCACGATCATCAGCTCGATCTCACAGGAACTAACTACTCCAGACGGTACGTTGCATCTGTTACGAACTTTCTGTCAGCTGAATCGACACTAATGAGGCCGTTTGGTTTATCAGCTAATAATCAACAGACTGCAGAGATATTCCGCATCCAATATGTCCCCGTCCTTAATGATCCAGACAGCGTGGGACAGTCAGCAGACTTGAGTTACGTGACCGCTGTCGAGATCTCCCTTGATTTTTCGGAGCCTAGTGTCAGAGGATTGTTTCTCAGATTAAAGCCTGATAAGTCACTAAGCTTCGACAGTCCGCCGCTTATTCTATTTGAAAATTGTGCTGCGACACCGTATTCTGCTCTGTTTCGTTACTCATAGGTCTCAGGCGCGCTTCCCACTCTCTGGAAACGTGGTGTTGTCTCGCCTGTCTACACAGGCTTTGACAGAACTGATGCAAGCAACTGCCGCCCAGTAGCACTGCTTCCGTATGCGTAGTAGATGATAGCATGAGAACGAGACTTCAATCCGGTTACCCCTTAACAAATCATCAGCACGGTTTCCGATAGGATTATTGGCGCACTACTAACTTTCTGGTGACTGTCGACTCCTGGACGACGGCTGCGGACAAACGCCATCCAGTAGATGTTGCCTCCCTAGACGTCATCAAAGCCTTTGCCAGGGTAAATCACCATGCTCTACTCAGCAAGCTGTCGGCTATGGGCCTCGATAGTCAACTGTGCACATTGATTCAATACTGTTTATCAGGTGGGGCGTACACCGTGATAGCCAAGGGCTAGCTGTCTGCCACTTACGATGCTCCCACGGGTGTTCTGTATGATTAATACATGGGGCCCTTTATTGTTTTCAATCTATTTTGAAAGGGCATAGCAACCATCAACCCAATCGTCCCTTTGCTCATTGTATGCCGAATCATTATGTAAACATATTGCAGGCGATATATTCCCCACACTCCAGTTTTAACTAGGGTTTATGGTGAGCTGTCTGATAATTTTCAGCATTAGGCGCGGCATGTCACTTCACTCGTTTTTAAAAGATTTGGGGCGTCATGGACGAAATAATTTGCCGCACTCACAAAATATCGATGTGGACTTCCTGCCTGCTGGAGGACTGACTGATTTTGACTACCGATGACGTGGTGTTGATGTTGACGGTTTTCAATCGAACATGCTAGCGCCATTTCGTACTCTGCGCATGTTTTCGAAGTACGCTGTGCTGCCCCAGTTGTTTTTCGCAAATCCGCAACGATTAATTAGATTTAACGGTGATCGCCTGTCATAAGGCACGAGGTAAACAAACCATGTCGTACGACAGTAACATGAGGTCACTCATCAAAAGGGTTGCTCACTGTGGGTCAAGTTAGTTTTCTGTGTTGGGGCCCTTATAACTCAGAGAGTCGGTGTCTGGAGACTGGGTGAGACGATGGCTAATCAGGTTCAGTAGCGAGGAGGTCGCCATTGTTTGACTGAATTGTCTGTCAACTAATGGAACGATGAGGACCTCAAAGATGCTGTCTTGCCTTATCTTCAAATACCTCGATTGTTTGTTTGTAAGCTGTAGGCACCTTGTTGCCTAATGCTTGAGTTTAAACGTAGTTGTTCAGTCATTGGGGCCTGTTTTTTTCGTCCGTTTGTGTGTCTGTTGAGTATCAGCACAAACCACTGATGTGTTGTTGTCTTGATTTGCTGATGGTTGACGGGTGCTGTGCTTAACTATCCTGCAGTCATGAGAGAAAGAAAAAGACGGGCCCGAGTGTAAAGGTAAAGCAGTGCAGAAGAATAAGGCACAGTCTTTCAGCATTATGCTGCTTGAACCTTACAAGCAGACAACCGGATTGAAAATGAACGTAAGACTGTACTGTTTCTTCATAGAAAAACGTACTCACTTGAGTGTTTCCTGTGTGATCCTGGAGGGTTTTCTTCAAAGGAGATGGCTAATATAGACAACTTACCTTTGATGAACATTCCTCGACAAGTGCGTCTTGAGGAGTTCTGTCATGAGAAAATGCTGTGGTCTGTTTTACGCAAACTGATTGCGTGACCAACGTGGCTTTTCCAACATTGCACTGAAAGTTTCCAAACAAAAGTGCATAGCACGCGATTAATGGGTCATGTATTATGTTTATCATCTGCTGCCTCAAAAGTCTTCCATTTCTAAACAAACTGTTACATTTTCACGGAGAAACTACCCAAAATTGCTCCATGTTTGTAAAGTTAGTAAGTGACGCTCTTTAGCTTGAGAATCTGATGGTCATTCAAACACGTATTTGGAAACCATTCTGTCCTGGAGTGTATTGCTTTCAGCTGATCATTTAACATCTATGGTTTCGGACTGTGATATGTTTTCAGGTTATTGAAAAGCAGTAGAAAATTTGGTTGAAATCAATTGATCCCACTCAGTTCATCGCAACTGTATACTCCTGACCAACGGCGGCCTGAGCCCGCAATACCCACGAACACGGCTCAAAACTGGAAATGATGACAACGAGCTTGCAGCAAGAGCGAAACTTGAGATTTGCCCTTTTCGAAATGGGCTTGGCCGAAAACTTTGCAAGAATTCAAAAGCTTCGATCATCTGTGAATGATGTTCAAGTTACTCCAAAACGAAACTGGACCTTAACATGGTGTGACGGCTTGCGCATCTTGAGGACCTGTTGGGGTAAGCTGGACGGTGTATCGACCACACCGACAGCCACTCGTGCCAGACAGGCCAATTGGTAAAGGTCTGACAAACCACAGTCTCCTGGTCCTCCAGGTTAGGGTTGGAAAAGATTGATTTTTTTTCGAGACATGTACCAATTCTGGCACACTGCCACTCACCCACTGTCTTACGGTACACGCTTTTAAGCCAAAGGCTTTGGTTGAGATACCCCAATCACTCTTCTGATCTACAATTGGATCGGTCCCTGACAGTATCTCATGCCCACACAACATGATATATCAATATACCGAAAACTTCCATACTGTATCGGCCAAAGCTGTTGCTACTTATCTGTTGTCAAAATACGGTCAGCAATTTCTATTTCAGCTTGTTAAGAGGCTCTCCCCATGGAGTTAACGGAACACTGAATGAGTATCATTTCAGAGTAACCAGACAATTTGCTGAGCAATTCAGTCACAGTGAACGTGTCCCGCATTTGGCATGTTACCTCGGGTATGCCTAATATTAGGTCAATAGCACAGTGCTTACCACGGTTGCATCATGCAAACGTGGTCTGACTTCAGCTCCCGGCCGTGGGAGGGATATGAAATGCCGACGAGCTCTTACAAAAGAGAAACGTAAGTCTAGTGCTTCTTTTTGATAAAAGGTTGCTAAAATCTGTGGGACTGTGACAGCTGCGGTCAACCGTGAGTGATATTCACTTTATGCTCCCTATCCGTTTTTGTTGTCTTTTCGCTTCCATCGTTCTCAATAACGCCTTAGGTGACAATATGTTAGGTTTGTATTTAGTATGTTCGTCGTACATATCTGTGTTCCTACGTCGGTTTCTGCCTGGAGTTCGTGGTAGTTCGATGGTACAAATACCAACTGCCAATCGTGTGCTGACTAGCTCGAATCCCTTCTACGTGAACATCTGCCGTCTACTTTTGGACCATATGACAGTCGCCAGTCCACATGCGACTTAGCTTGTAGTATGGTAGGAGGCACGTTGTGGTGAAAACATTGAAAAGAACTTTTGTTGCTTTTCTTCTACGCCGTTAGATTCAAAATATCCCAAAGCGACACGTTATTTTGCGATTTTCGACTTTTGTGTTTGTGTGTGTGTGCAGATAACCGTGTCTTTGGTAGTCGAATGTATGGTTGACGATCAACGTCAACTGGACTAACTATGGGAGCATTCGCTTGCTGACTTCCCCGAACATTGTTGTAATTTTCACCTATGGTTCGTGTTGGTTCTTGTAGCATGTCACACGCGTTTTGCGACTTTTTTAAAAATTAATAATTATAGACAGTGTGATGTGAATCAATGTTGCCTGTAGCTTCATTTCTGAACGTTTTCGTTCATTTAATTTTGTCTGAATCGGATTTATGATCGTTTGTTCTGATTGCTGTGAATATGTTAACCTATTGCCACCTTATTGCAGATGATTAGTATCATCTAGAGCTGTTCTGTTCATCCGCTGTGAGAACAGTTCTTCAAGGTTCATGCACTGAAGAGACAATGTTGGTTACCATCTGTCTCTTACTAGATCTACTAGACGTTTTCTACGGCGCTCCATACCAGTTCACTGAGACCGTTCATGAACACGTTGGTCACCTATTTAGTGTTTTCCGCCACTGCTGTAAGTGTACTTAAAAAAAATCCAAATAACAACTTTTAACTTATTGCTGATGATTCCATAAAATTTCTTAACTGTTGACGATTTTTTATTTTCCGCTTTCAGAAACGGAGACTTCGAACCAACCATCGAAGAATAATGTTGCCCCATCATCTGGGAAAGTTGTCATTCCGGGGGGACTTTCACTCAGATTGGTCAATGCACTTCGATTAGGAACTAATTCTAGCTATTCCGAATGTCACTCCACATTTCGGATTCTTTTGGATATGCTAGAATCAGAAGTTCCTGACCTTCGTCCTTACACTTCGGTGCTGCAGACGTTGTTGTTGGTGAGAATTTTGTTTGTTGAACACGCCTTTGCTTACTGCAAATCTCATAGTGTATTCTCAGTGATACAGACCATGCAGTCTGTAGGATTATGTGTTTAACTATGGTATGATCGACCAACTGGTTTTTTGATTCCATCTGTCTAACGGTTCTATATTGGCTTTAAAAAGTCCCTCTGTATGCGAAAACTGCAGTTGAATGCGAATGGCGTTCATTTTTACCAAAATTATCCTTCACTGATTATAACTACTCAGTATATTATTCGGAACGTTTAATGTATTATTCGACCTAACCTTGGAGTCATAGAATGGAGTTAACTAGACAGTTGCCGTTCTTTCTATCGGGTCATCTGCGCATTACTCAAACGAGCGTCGGTAGACATGTTGGTAAGACAATTTAACGCGAGACCAATGGTCAGTAGGGTCACTTTATCAGAACGTGAGCGGAAGTTCAGATCGGGTTCATGGCATGCAAATGTTATACTGATGAACCGTAACAGGTTTGAAGCTTCAATCTTCTGCTTCTTTCCGAACATCCCTACTTAAGAAACCTCTTTGACTGCGAAAGTTGCAGTAAGCTGTGAGTAGTTATTAGTTTATGTCAACCAAACCCCCTACCGCTTGCCAGTGCTTTTGTGAACATGGTTAATCGTTTTTCATACAAAATCGCATATTGTTGCACCTTTTAAAACCAAACTTCCCATTCAACGGTACTTGTTTCATTTTATATGCTCAACCGTCGTGTTCCGCTACACGGCGATTACTGTTCGGAATTATAAAATAAGCGTTCGGTACAGTAATCCCCCCAACAAGGGTCACCCTCCTTAACATGCCCACTTTGTTCTGGTCTCTTGATTTTTTCCGTTGATCTGCCATCTTCCTATAGGTCGCTCTCAACCGTTATTGTCTTTAACCTCTAAGTCAGCCCGAACAGATTTCACTTATAGTCGATGTGTGTAATAAGCGCCCATAGTAATTCGATCCGTAGCATAGTGACCTCCCAGGAAGATATACACATCCCATCACATCTATATCTGGAATATACATGCACGTAGAGTTTATTATCTTCATATGTATCTGTACTTCATAGCCAGCCGGATATCACCGGACTGTTTCTAGTAGACTGATGCATGTTCTTGACAGAGAAATACGTAACAGCTTAGTGCATTGTTAACATTGGTCTGAGGCTTTAGTATATCTAAGTAGAGTTCTAAGGCCAATTTGCGCGTAAACTTGCTCTGGTCTTTAATACCCATAAAGCATACAAGCTAAACGGATGTGCTTATGAGGGCACGTCTATCTTGGTGTCCAGATGGTCCGTCAAACCCCATTCAGTCCGTATATTTTCGATTTGCCAGAGGAATTGATAATCACCAACAGGACAAAATTTGACTAGTGAAACTAACTTCAGAAAGTTGGAAATCATGTTTGATCACACAGGTGCTAACAGGCTGCTGGTAGTATGGGGGAAATGTACATTCTTGTTTTTGAAAATGACAACCTTTCTTTTTTCTTAGCTAGGGTTTGCTTCTTCGTCTTTGTCTGACTGTCAGGTATAGTGTGAAACACGGAGTTTACTTTAGTCACTTCATCATAGCAGAAGTAAGACATTGCGACACGTTTACTCTCATCAGTCGCAAACGTAAAACATGCCAGTTATATACATCATATAGATAAGGACAAACAGGGACTAGACACGCCTACAAGCACACCAATTATTATGTAATCACGACCATGGCAACCCGATAGGTTGCCTCAACCACTTTTGTGCACATAACGTCGGTTGGTAAGTTCGAATGAGCATCGCTTCGCCGAAAGACAGTTGATTTTTTATGTGATTTTATCTCGAGTCAGAACTGTGATATAGGTGTTCCACTTGAATACCTCAAAGATCTTATTTTGTTATGTACGGAAAACATTCGTTTCGATTTTGAGGGACTTGCTTACAAACAGATAGACGGTGTTGCTATGGGTAGTCCGTTAGGTCCAACACTAGCGGACATCTTCTTAGACAACATTGAGCGGCTAATCCCGGATTGCGTAGCCAGATAGTTATGCAAACGATACGTTGGTAATGTTTTAATCTCTACTGATGTTGCTCATTTTAATTTATTTCTCAACCTTCTTCGTAATATCCCCCCACGGAGTTGAATTGAACAACAGTTTACCTTTTTTGGATGTATTCATTACTAGACGTGCGGATGGCACGTTACAACGCTCAGTTCACCGCAAAGCGACATGGGGTGGTCATTAGTCACAGGTGAACGTGTCCGAACATTTGCATGTTACCTCGGGTATGCCTAATATTAGGTCAATAGCACAGTGCTTCACCACGGTTGCATCATGCAAACGTGGTCTGACTTCAGCTCCCGGCCGTGGGAGGGATATGAAATGCCGACGAGCTCTTACAAAAGAGAAACGTAAGTCTAGTGCTTCTTTTTGATAAAAGGTTGCTAAAATCTGTGGGACTGTGACAGCTGCGGTCAACCGTGAGTGATATTCACTTTATGCTCCCTATCCGTTTTTGTTGTCTTTTCGCTTCCATCGTTCTCAATAACGCCTTAGGTGACAATATTGTTAGGTTTGTATTTAGTATGTTCGTCGTACATATCTGTGTTCCTACGTCGGTTTCTGCCTGGAGTTCGTGGTAGTTCGATGGTACAAATACCAACTGCCAATCGTGTGCTGACTAGCTCGAATCCCTTCTACGTGAACATCTGCCGTCTACTTTTGGACCATATGACAGTCGCCAGTCCACATGCGACTTAGCTTGTAGTATGGTAGGAGGCACGTTGTGGTGAAAACATTGAAAAGAACTTTTGTTGCTTTTCTTCTACGCCGTTAGATTCAAAATATCCCAAAGCGACACGTTATTTTGCGATTTTCGACTTTTGTGTGTGTGTGTGTGCAGATAACCGTGTCTTTGGTAGTCGAATGTATGGTTGACGATCAACGTCAACTGGACTAACTATGGGAGCATTCGCTTGCTGACTTCCCCGAACATTGTTGTAATTTTCACCTATGGTTCGTGTTGGTTCTTGTAGCATGTCACACGCGTTTTGCGACTTTTTTAAAAATTAATAATTATAGACAGTGTGATGTGAATCAATGTTGCCTGTAGCTTCATTTCTGAACGTTTTCGTTCATTTAATTTTGTCTGAATCGGATTTATGATCGTTTGTTCTGATTGCTGTGAATATGTTAACCTATTGCCACCTTATTGCAGATGATTAGTATCATCTAGAGCTGTTCTGTTCATCCGCTGTGAGAACAGTTCTTCAAGGTTCATGCACTGAAGAGACAATGTTGGTTACCATCTGTCTCTTACTAGATCTACTAGACGTTTTCTACGGCGCTCCATACCAGTTCACTGAGACCGTTCATGAACACGTTGGTCACCTATTTAGTGTTTTCCGCCACTGCTGTAAG
>LOND01001470.1:16564-32459 GCA_014220965.1 Paragonimus kellicotti | reverse complement strand
CATTTGGGTCCATATTTATTCTTTTTCCTTCTCACCGATGGTGGAGCTCTTTCAGTTTGCTAAGGAAATCGAAGACCTACCTCGTGATTGATGCTTATCAACAGTTACTCTTATTCTGAAAACGGACATCCGAAATCTCAGTTCCGACCACGGAGGCATCAATCTAGTCTGTCATGTCTAAGGTATTCAGTGGCCTTATATTTCGTTGACTGACTAACTCTAAGGAAAGTGCGTTTATCTGAAGAACGGACAGGATTTTGATCCGGCCACTAGTGCACTGGCCAAATATCTACCCTGCGATAAGCTTCAAAGCATCGACGCTTTCATGAGCAAACGACGATCGGGATCTTCCCAGAACTAATGGCTGCTTTAGATTTACTTGTTTTAGCATTTTCTGGAGCCCTTTGTTTTTCTCAAAGGAGTCCAAATAAACGTGATTTTGTTAAAGCCATTGTGTATCCTCTCAGCTGACATGGCGACAGTTTATGGACAACTATTTCCGATGTTCATAATCTCCAGTGTTGTGTACAACATGTTCCGGATCTGCCCCTCTCGTTCACTTTTGTCATGGGCGTCATTTTTGATGACACATCAGTGGAGTCCGTGGAACTCAGTGTTGGGTTTCCTCACGGCTGTATGTTCGCCGCCGTGGAGTATATGAATGACATTTGTCCTGGTTAGTCTTCTGTCGAAGGCCTGCAGACCGTGCCGAAAATTGTGATCATTCAGGATGACCTGTGCTTGATGCACTTTGTACCTTCAAAAAAAGCGTTGCCTCTTGATGGGTATTCCCATTCGCGCGTTTTTCATCGAGTGCAGTCTGCTGAAGATAGTCGGTGGTTGCAGATGCTTGGGTAGCGCCATATTGTAAATTTGTTATATTGTTGATATCAGCGAGCACAGCACAGTCCGTGTTACTTTTGCCAACCTACACCATTTGTGATTTCGAAAAGGAGTCTGGTTGCCATTGAAAGGAAGAGCATATAATATGCGTATGCTATTCATTTGAAGAAGCTACTTGTTTCGGTCGAGTATATCATTAGACTGTGTTTATTTGATTGTTTTTATCTGCCATTTAGCTCCCATCAATGGGGATGATCGCGTAGGCTACTCGGTCGTTCGCTGGCGCATAGTTTGGAAAATGCGGGATGCGCTTTCACCTGATCACCTAATGCTAGTACGCAGCCTGCTATTTGAATCGGTTGTTCCGTGTACCAGGTTGACGTTTGCCACACGTCTGTGGAACCGCTGGATGACCAAGCAACGACTGTTCCGTTAGGTAAAGTGGTCGGGTGTTGCCACCCGGTTTGGGACCCTTGGGGTCACTGAATTCACTCGTTGGGAAAGATATTCTAGATGGCCAGTTGTCGCGGGCCTGCCTGTGTCCACGACATTATCCGTTCTGCTACTGTCCTGCTTTTTGCTTCGTTTTGAAAAACGACATGTTCTGAGTTATTTTTCGCTGCCGCAGTCAGCGGCGGCTTGAGCCACATAGTCGTTCCGTCAGATTCGTGGCCGTTTTGACCAAAGTTAATTGATTGAAATAGACCACGCATCGATTGACTATCACGATATGGCATATGATTGCCGACTTTTAACTGCAGAGGGTTTCTTCAAGATTGGCATGGACCTGTGTTTGCACTCACAATAAGCAGTGCTCTTCTAAATTTGGTCAAGAGCCGATGGTAGTGTTAAAGCAAAGATTACCCTACTCACAGCTACTATCAGGCCGGCATTTCCCAAACTGAGCAAATGTGGCGTCAACTTGATATCCGTGCAGATTGTATGACTTGACTGTCTGATTTTGCCGCCTATTGAGGACGTTTTACGATGTTGTTCACGCCGTTCCACCGAGTTTAGATAGGCTTGGTAAGATCCCTCCAAATAAAATTAAGTTTGGTGTTTATCCTCGGTCTTGCCACTACCCTCTGTTATTCATGACCTATTAACTTGTAAGACTCGCTGATGCCACTGTCTTACGTCATGCAGTACGCATTCACAGGTTGTTCAAGGTATTCTTTGTAGTCTGTGTATAGTAACATTGTTATGTCAATAAACACGATATTCCAGTGGGTAGCACCTGTTTCAAGTTGCTTTTTTGTGTTCACTCTGGCCTTGCAATGACCTTACTGCGAATGTATACTCTGGCGTAACTTAGTTTAACCTATGATATGGACGATTTCACTTTTGTATCTTTATAGATTAATGTTTCTTCTAGAGATCTGTGCATATTTTACGGTTCTTATGAATAATGTTGTCATAAATGTTTTATAACACATAAGTGACCGTGCAAAACATTGGAAATCTTTTTGTGAGCATCTGTGACGAAAGGCTGGTTCACTCATAATTGTCTGCTGTCACGTATATCTTCATTCGAATACAACTCGTTAGCTCATTTAAAAGGTCATACCGGTCCCGCTCTTCGGACAAATACGATGCGTTGTACGTAGCCTTTTTAACAGTATGATCACACAATAAAAAGTAGAAATTTGAGTGAAACTCTGTTGCGCTGTTATCACAGCGCTTGTCCTGTTTATATAAAAGTCGTTATTGTTAACTTACCAATTTCAAGTCAGTACGTTTGTCTGTTTCCCCTGAACAATGGCTTGCAATTCGTGCATCTTTTCACGCTTCGATGAAACAACCTACTTGATTTGTGCTTTATTTTTAGTCGACCCCATTTTCTTTGTGGATTTTAAGTGTCCTTTCAATGAAAGCCGGATTAATCGCCTAATTTGTTGGGTCGAAGCGGTATCCGGAAAGTCGTCGACACATACCAATCAAGATGAGTTTGATATACGTGATAATAGCTCGATTGCTAAAGTATTCGAGGGGCTTGATGAGGAATCCAATACGTCTTTGATAAATGATGATGATGGACTGTACGCTCGGTCGCTGTGGGTCGATAGCCTTAACATACGAGAAAAGCCAGTTCCTTTGGCAACACTACCGAGAGGTGCCCCGGCCACTACTCCGTGTCACAGTGTGATGAAGTTGTTATTCGATCTGTTCGGTTCTGTTGAAACTGCTGGTCTTGTATATGGCAGCGACCAAGACGTTGTTGTGGACGTAATCACTCGACAGTTGTGCAACCTCAGCCTCAAGGATTCGCAGGTATGTAGTACTTCACCTTTTTACAATTCTCATGCCGCTTCCGATGTAGTTTTTTTTTTCAAATGCAGCTTAGTTTCTGTCTGCATTTACCTAATCCTGAAGGCTACCATTCTTCCTATCTGTATCTGTGAATAATTCGACAAGGCTCCATTTACAGATGGATGTTCGAGGATTTAGATTACTTCAAAGTAAACGTCTTCCTCATTTGATCGCAGCTTTCGCATTCATGTAAGCTTTCCGAACGCTCTTTTCTGAAAATAAACACTAGACTCTTGTTTCACTCTTATTTGAGCACACCAGTAGTGCATCTCCTCAGCTGAACTAGGATTTGCGCCCCGATCACCGTGGTTGTCAAACAAACTTGTTAATAACAATGCCGGTAACCTCACATTAGGCGTGGCCGGATAATAGCATCCGAACATCCAGCTACAACTTTTTGTGAATGGCGTTAAAATTACCCGATCATTTCGAATGGAGAACAAACGGAATCGCTAAGCGATCAACTATAAGTGTTCACTTGAAAGCTTCTTTTCGTTTTCTGTTTAACAAAACATTTCTATTTTAAGCTGTAACCCTTGGTTTAGAAGTTCCATTTTTTTAATCACATGCATTTTATTGGATGAGACGTGTTATACATGCTTCTGGAAAATGTTAACTTTCATGGCCCTCACTGAACTGCCTGATTTAGCCTTTGTGTGCATAAATTTCGAATGGCGTCATATTTACCTGAAAGTTTGCGATTTTGGTTTCTTCAAAGCGTCCTAGTGAAACGTGCTATTAGGTTGGCAAAGAAGAGAAATAATCTAACTAGGGAGGTCCAAATAAATTACTTAGTTAAATGAGTAAATAAATAATGGTCCAACAACACAGTTAACTAAATTGGCAAATGGCATCAGCGAAGTGTCAAACAATTCGACCTACTGACATTTACATCCACTACACTCAGATATAATCTCTAATCCAATGTTTAGAAAGAGAGAGAGAGAGAGAGAGAGAGAGAGAGAGGGAAAATGATAAAGAGGTAGTGTGTTATTTGAGGTCAAGCAGACCTCGTTGAAAGGGCCTAATATATGTTTGCTGGTTACGCCGTTAGTAGCCAGTACAGTTCACTCTACCGAAAAGCAGATGAGATGGTGGATAGAGCAATTCATACCTTTGGAGTATGCACGACAAGTGTCTTACCAAAACCATACCGTGGGTGCAAATCATAAAAACCACGTGACTCTATAGTGTAAAATATGTACAAAGAACGCTATGCTGTCATTCGGAGTAGCGTTTTACTGCACAGACACAAACAGCCGTGAACGATTTGTTTTATTAAATGAACACGGAGATGAACGTCAGTAAAATTGCGCTCCATGCGCGTTTAGGTTATTACCTCGTGTTCAATTCTTAACAGTTACTTAACGTTCTTGACAATCGTGTAGGTCGTGCGTTAGTAAATGTTAGTAGTTAACTGTTACTTGAGGAAAGAAGCGGCGAGCAACGCTGTTGTATCAACAAAGCGCTACTCAACTGATTTGATTCCGTTTCCGCAACGTCTGATGACTCATATCTCGATTTCAAAATTCCACATCTGAACGCACCACAAAATTCACGCGCGGAACTTCAGTCACAAACGACCTTAATTAAAAGTGGAAGGTCAATGTAATTGAGACATGCTCCGTCCAGTCTGTTTGGCTAGGCGTTCACAAAATCGCTAAGCGTTCGATTTTATGATGAAGTTTTGTTGCCTTCGTGTGTCCTCTAATAAAATCAATTGAATTGTATTTACGCAACGTTTGGTAGTGATCGATTTCTGTGTAGTGCAAAGTAAGAGTTGGACTATACACAAGTTTTTCTGTGGACAGTTATATCAGTAATGGGACGAACTTTGTCTTGTCGTACTTTCCGAATTGTTTAACACGATCATTTCTATCATCAAATATAACGTAATTGTAAAAGGTAGAACTACGAAATACACAGTAGCCAACATGTGCAATTCTCAGGCGTTTCGGTTTCCTCTGTACCACTACCCGTACACTTACGCCATGCACTTTGAGAGCTAGTTCAGCCAGTTTGAACCGGATCCTAACGGATGGGCGCGGAGTGGTCTGGTACCGCACTTTTGCCGGTTTTCTATCGAAAGCGGCAGTGACTCTGTAACTTATGCTATCGAATCGTAACGAGGCTTCTTATCTAACTATCTCACTTAAGCCTTTCAAACTTGATAGCGACTGAGCTGACAACACTTTCAGACATTTTAAGAAGTTAAACAGATACCCTGTAACCTTTGCATACCGGCAATATTTCCTACTTTAAAAAACGCATAATCTACACGATGATCACAAACAAGTCTTTTCTATCGCGTCTAACTTTCGCTGATTCAATATTGCGCCAGTTCCGGAGAAAGGCTTACTGATGAGGCCTTGTCAGCAGCTTGTTCTATCCTCGAGTGCATTATTCACACTCCTACCCTGTGACGAGTCTTAGATCATCGTTACTTTGGGGTCATCAACGAAAATGTTACGTGTAGGTGTGATTTGGTTCACAAAGGAGTCCCAAGGAAATATGTATATATCAATGAGGAATTCAATCATGTGTGTAGCTTATTCATATCACTTAGCTTGCCAACGAGAAGTATACGAAGGACATCGTTTTAATGAGCCTCTCGACTGAAGAGTTTCAGACCACACAAGTAAACTGGATGTCCGAATTGGGCTATACGGAGTGCGCTCCGCACATTAGACGATTTATCACATGATTGGAACGCTTCTTTTTCTATCTTCAAGCGATCCGTTTGAGGCCGCGGACCGTTTTGCTTACTTCAGCGGTACACCTGGTCAGCTTGCGTTATCGTTATGTAGGTGTCAACTGGGGTAACGACAACATGTGCTTTCTTCGCTAGTCCTCCAGTTCTGTCAGGTCGAAAAAACGTGGCTGGCGACATCCTCTCTCTGATTATCCTGTCGCTGACCGAGGCCAAAGGACGTCTGTACATAATACTCATAAGTGGCTTGCTTTGCGCCTCATGTGCTCCCACCCACACATCATATACCTAATGTAAACCCGAAGGAATAACACTTGGAGGCGTGTCAGTGGAGGCCGTTATGGTCGAACCTGCTAGCTGGTTAATCAGATAGTAGACTAGTAGGAAGGTGAAACCATTATCTCGGGAACGAAAATTATGGATATTCTAGTGGTAGGATCAAAGCTGGAAAGAAACCTATTGAAGATATAGGACTACACATTGTTACACTCTAGATATGATACATAATGTCCGTGTTCTTTCTAGTTTTCTCTCTGATTCGGAAACGTAACCAAGATGTGAGTAGTCTGGCAATGCTTGATTATTGTTCAGTAATCCTGACAGTTTTCAAGCGCCCATTCAATAAACCTTAACGTGCGCGAGGGTTTACACAAGTCATTCAAGTTTAGGAGCGATGAAGTGTAGTTTTCGAGACACTGGAGGATTTGGAAGAACAAAGTAAATGTATGGAGGTATAACACAAGCAACTCATTCGATTTTCTTCGACATAATTTGAAAACGGTTTAAAGCGTATTGTCGGTTTTGGCTAAAATAGCAAAAATATGTTTCATGAATCGAACTGAGCAACGATCAGTGGTTTGAGCGTTTACTCTGTGCGCGAATTGAGCTTCATATCGAGCACTGCGCATCAAAATCACCGATAGTTGGGTTAACTCATGAGGTAATCAGGAAGTGTAAGTGAACTGACTGTTACGTTGAATTAGGCCCAGTAAGTGTCGCTGACTGTGTTGAAGATTTCTTGTTCTGAGCTCACTGGATAGAAACGCTCTCCGATAGGGTAACATTACTGTCAGTGACCTGCGTGCATCCGCCCAATTACTCTCTGAGCTTCAGATTTTTCCGTACCAAGTACTAGTCTAACTATGAGCAAACAAGTCATCGTGGAAAGTGTCTTGATGATGCTAGTACGTCAGTTTACTCCACATAACCGTTGCGGACATCTTAGTAAAATTGCAGCAAAAAGTCGTTCAATAAAGCATGATCTTTATTGTCCAACTCGCACGTTCTCACATCACGTTCGCGTTCGCGTTTATGAACCGGAATTCCAGTCCACAAGCGCATCGGTGATTTCCACGCCCACGTCGTGTGCGCTTCTGCCTGGTTTGTGTGTGACCGACGCTTTCTGTCGTGTTCTTTTGCCTACCGTTTCTCGTCCGGTCGCTCGTGTTGTCCACAATCTATCCGCTATAGGTTTTGACCATATCTCAACATGTCGTTGAGATATTCTACCGAGTGTTGGAATAATCGCGCTTCCGATTTGATCACCCATCGCAATTGGTTGAATTTTTTCAGCTAATATCCTCTGGTCCTTCTAAATGTAAGCCGCTACAGGGAACATTTGGTTTTATTCGTCGAATACTAACATTTGGAAGGAACCTGATTTGGAGCGTCATAGTTTGTAATGCGATTGACTAAGTTGCGTGCGCCGGCGGTTGTCTTACCTTCTGAACCATGACGACCTTTTAACGGTGTGAGACTAATTTCTTTATGCCGGATCTTTGACTTTACCAAACGAAGATATCAAAATATAGGTGAAAAACAATCACAATGTACTACTTCCGAAATTACCGTTCAAGCGTGTATTTAGACTACAGAAAAGTAGAAGGCTTTCTAACTTTCGAAACGTTCTCCAAATGGTCTGATTGGTTCGTTAGTCTTAACTAGACATGTTCAGTCTCCTAATTCTGACCCCAGATTCGAGTTTTGTCGTTAAGATTTGACCATTCTGATATATGTCCGACAACATTCTTTTCTCCGGGCAGTAAAAATGAAACATAACTGTAGCGAAAGACCATTATTTTTCTTAGAAGAATCCGATTGTTTCGAAAGACTACGGAACCTTGACTGATGCTATCAGGGTATTTTTGTTTACTGACGAACACAGCAATGTTCTTATTGTAATCAGCGTTGCTTTTCTTTTTCTCCCACTTATATCTCATTGTGTACACTCTACAAACGTACTCCTTAATCTTTTTCTACGTTAAATTTGTTTTACAGCGGATATTCAATTATCCTGTTCTTCTCAGTCTCATTATCGCCAATTCGGACTATGTTGCACGTGGTGCACATCGCGGTCCTGAACTCATTGATGGTTTGTCTGCTCTACTGACGACCGAGCCACCCGATGAGGTCAATGCCGCCTGTTGTACACGGGGCTTGGATCTCGCTCGTATTTCACTGCAGCTTCTTAGATCTGCTATTAAAAAGGGATGATTCCGCTGTCATTTTCCACGGATTTAGTACCATCTTTGCACCTTAATCGGATTACTAGTGTTTTGTCTTTTCCTCATTTTTGCCATCTGTCATTCTCGACCATATTGGTGGCGTCTTGTACACGTTCCTATATCGCTTGCCTGTTTTTATTTGTCAATCATTCATAGCAAGTTGTCTTTATACTATGTTGTTCTGATTCTACGGAAATTGACCGCCCGCGGATTATAGTTCTTGGTTCTTGTCTCTATATGACCGCGTTTTTATTTACAATAGAAGTGTCCTGTTTGATGTACTCTGGCCTAACTATAAGTTGTTTTCAATGACTACTGCTGTTTTACATAGTTATACTACTCACAAATAAAGCTGCGGGTCAACCGATATTGTTGTGTGTAATAAACGAATCAAGACCAACGAGCCTGATATCGAGTGATTACATCAGGTGAGAAGTAACTCTGTCTAGGAATCTAACAAGATTTCGCCCGCTTGTTCGCCGTAAATGCGTGTGGTGGTTAGGTGGTCGTTATAGATGAATTGATCACTGACCACTACTCATACAAATGTCGTTTCATTACCATACAGCAAAGTGGAGTACACACGTTTTCCGTTTGGCGAAACTCAAAAATCCTGATTGTCATTCTTTTTTCGCGTCGCTGTTGGTTTTCCGCAAGTGACGACGCTATGCGAACCGGGCCTACCGCGTGACTGTGGCGATAATGAAGGGAAAATAAAATTGGTCCAGTTTGGACAGTTTGTCCGGATGTGGTGATGTATTAAGTCTACTAGTCCATTTTGTTACCTTCTATTGTCCCCGTGTCATCGATATCTTTCATGAGATGCTGGCGTCATGCCTGGATATAAATGCATCAGTAATCTGAAAATTACAAAAAAACACCCCGAATATTCAAATAGATAACACACGCACAATATTGACTTGCTTGACGATTGAGACTCTTTTCGGAGAAAGCCAGATCGCTCGAATCGAGGAATGCTGATAGTGACCGTCCTGTTATGAAAGAAAAACTTGTGGATACTCTGTAATGAGTGATGATGGTAATAGCACTAAATTTACTATCAATTTGATAGTAGGTGATCTAGGGTTGTTCGACTGTCAACGTAAGTCTCATTCACAGTTGATTTCCGTGTTCGGAATGTTGATTCAGCCACTCAGTTGCAAATAATGGTCGGTTTGTAGGTCACAAATCGAGTAGTTGATCGTCTTACCGTGTACTGTTCACACATTTTTTCGTGCTGTATCAACCCAGTTAGCATGAATCTCAACTTTTAGGATCGAACCCCCATACTTGTTCCAGATGTGACTTATGTTAATGTGTAATCCTTGACCTGGATCGAACTTTTCTACTTCACCCAACGGCCTGTGTATCTTTTCGCTTCCGTCATGTTATCCATTTAATTCTTTTTGATGAGGTTCAGTTGTTCTTGTTGGAAAGAAATTATCGTGCTACTTAAATGTTTTCTGACTCTCAATGGGCATATGTACAAATCAGAGGGGTAATATGGACTGTATATAGGGATCTAAGGTTGCTTCCGAGTGATTTTCAGCCTGATGTTAGTAAAATGATATTGGATCGAGTTTTTCTGCTTGTATTTACCTTCGAAATTATCTGTGGGCTTATACACTTAGCCCTGTAAAAAATCGCACTCCTCGGGAGGCTGTAAAAGTGGTACATTTGCTTTGGGCAAATAGTTCACTTGTAAGTAGTATATAAATGAGTGAAAATTTTAAACAAAATTGAGCAGACTTGTCCGAGGACATGTGCACGATGTGTGACTTGGAGCACATTCATACACACTCGGACCCTTCATATGTAATACTTGATATGCAACTGTTCTTGGATTATTCTCGTAAACCGTGTGTCCCACTCTGGTCATACATTTTTATATGTAGCTCAGATCCCACCGTCGCACACATTCAAAATATAGCAAGTCTCCAATTTTGCGAATATCTAATATAGCCGATCTGACATTTTTGCGTGATTACGGTCTCCACATGTAACATGCAAAGCAGAAAAGGTTAGAGGTATCATATTTAATTATTGATTTTCAATCATAACTCATTGACTACTCTAAAGTCATTCGACTGTTTAGCCTCGTTTGCCAGGGAATGAACAACAGCGACTCATCATGACATTTCTTCTCTGCTGTATGTCAGCTTCATAGTTGGTGTACATGAATAGATGCACTCCAGTCTGTGCTTTTCAGTAGATATCGTGGTTTATACTGTACACAACTGGCTGAAGCGAGTGAAAATCGTATTTTACATTCACCTTGTGTATCGTACAGAGGTACGTCCACGATGCCCTAGCTCACAGTTACCAACCAACATAAAAATGAACTGATAGTCCCGGTGGTTCTGGTAGGTGACGGCACATTCCAACTGCAAACGATGTGCGTCAAAATGTGAAATACACTTTACCATTACAAAAAAGATATGCATAATACGGTTGATCCACAATCTCTCGGGCCGTTAACACTGGTTATCTGTCTGTTCGTGAACGGGTTCTGATGAAATAAAGGTACGTTATGTCTTGCACGTTTTGTATCTCACGAGAAGTTCTCACGACTATAGGTTGAAAGTTTACAACACACTGAGTGACCTCCAAGATCACTCAATCTATGGCCTGCGGACACATTTACGTTTGCTATCAACAGCCTTGTGGTTATAAAAATTCAAAAAGTGCTTTTAAACTGAAACAAAACTCAAACCTTAAAGGTTTGCTAGGGAGTCTTCCTGCTACGGTGATGTCATTTACACAACTTCCTAGGACTGAACTACTCAATAAGGATTATGTTTCGAACCATAGTGACCAGAATAATCAATTAGGATAGTTAATTTCGACTTATTTATGATCCATATTCTTCCATTTATACTGAAATTCATCGCGTAGCAAAATCCGAACCGCTCTGTCTTCAATCAGGACTTAAATATTGTGTGGCCTCAACCTATCCGCAGACCAGCGAAAATGTATCTGATCTTGTTACAGACTGTCAGTCATATTCACACTACAACCTCTGTAAAGCCCAACAATGATATTCGTTACGAGTCTGGAGACTCATCGATTACCGGATGACTCCCCTCCGTCATCTCAGATTAGATTCTGGTTGAGCTGGAAATAAATACTATGTTTGGTCAACTCATCGCTGCATCATAATCACTGTGGGTGCTGTATATGAAGAATAGGGGATGCCTGCTGTAGTCTTCCGTGACGCTATCAATTAAGCACGTCTGCTTGTTGCTTTGTGCTCACAAACAATTCGTGTTTATCTTATGGCTATCCAGAAAAGTGGGTGGTTAGACAAATTGGGCACGTTGCCGATAACCCGTGTGAGGGAGATTCGTCCAGGTGGACGATGGATTTCCATAACTACCTGTTGCCAGCGGTGTGATTAAAACGGTTGCTCAGTTGACCAGCGCGAACTTTTCTGTCAGTAAGAAAGTTGTGTTCAAGGTCGCCTACGGATTGCCAGCAAATCGATCTAAGATGGCGAGAGTCCGAATGTTTATCGTTGCCGAGGCTACTAACATCCGCTCGTACTTTTGATCTGTGCGCCTAGAGGAGGTTCATTTAGACACCTAAACCCCTCTGGCCCACAAGCAATCAAACTCCCAATTTGGAACAGTTATTGCGTAAGTGTTAGCGACCACACAGTCCGTAACCTCCGTTGGCCGATTTTCTTGTTTCACCTGGTTATTGGTTTGGTGGGCAGTATTCTTCAGTTATTTATCATAAGGCCAATAAACGAACAGCTTGTTATCCTGGCTGTCGAGCAATTAAAATCAGAAACAATCTGTTGCATACTTACATGAATTGGACGTCCGTAGTCTATCCAACTTGACTCCCGGAGTTTCCAAATTGGTAGGGGTTGGTCAAGGCGTTTAATTATAGTGATGTCTAGACACAGCAGGTATTGATCTGAAGGTTTTAGAATGGAGATGGAACTCAGAGGCGAAAGTTTTGTCTTGATATTAAAAACTCCCATATAAATGGGGTGTGTAGTGGTATTGAACAAGAACAGCAGAATTTGATGCCGCCATATGTTCACTTTAGTGTGTATCGCGGATCACATAAAGGCGATTGTTGAACGATTCAACCAGACATTCTGGGAAAGACTGTGCAAGTATGGAAGGCGCTTAAAACCCGCATTTCTATCATTTCTCACAATCGAGGACAGAGACTGCCTCCCGTCACGCTACAGCACGAAATCAGCGTCAGCTTGTCTTTAAAAACCTTCGACCCAGACATTTTCACGCCGTACGTTGCCAACGGTTTATCTCACAAACTAAGATGGCAAAATATGACCCAGTGAGGCGTTTATTGTTATACTTTGGGATATTGAGCAAATGGGACAAAAACTTGTCAGTCACATCCTAAGGGACTTCTCTCATTCCGCCGCAGATCTGCAACAAATCAACATGAATTACCAGGCGTACTATATATAGATTTAATCCGCGGTGGGCACTCCAGCAACCAAAACCACCCCATAGATGCTCTAAACACGCATGTTTAGCATGTTGACGGATTTCGTTACTTTTACCGTTTGATATCTGCCTGCTTTCGGCCAGCCGAATGCAGCCCATGGTGTCGGAATATGTTTGTAAATTGATCGACAACCTACGGTTGAAATATTAGTTGATGAAGACGCATTTGCACAGTGCACGCCGGCGTCAGAAGGAGTATTATGACAAAAAGGTGTTCGGGAGCCCCGTTGAGACCCGGGGATAAAGTATGGTTACACAAGGAGACCGTGCATCCAGGTGTCCCACAAAATGGCAGAAACAATGGAAAGGGTCGATCATCGTAAAACACTTAATATCTCATTCTACTTGCTTAGTAAAAGATCTACCTATGGTCGTCCATTACGACCGCTTGAAGTTGTTCACGCATGGTAGCGACAACCACCTAGAAGGAGGTGCAGAAAATGCCCAGAGGTAAGGTCAGAAGTTGAGCTTCCATCGGAAGGGGGCCGAAGCGTGTCATCGAGGATGTTGATTTAAGTACTAGGGAGTAACGTAAAGTGTAATCGAAATTGAGGGGACGCGCGTCGTACGTTTTTAACCCCCAGCTGACTGCTGCTTTTCTAACGTGCCTTATGGAGTCGACGATTTGCACTGTCTTCGATGGTTGCTTCAATTGGGGACGAACCAATTGACCGAACCGTGATGTGATGCTCCCTTACCGTTTCTTAACCTCTCCTTACTCTTGTAGTAGTGTTGTGTTGTCGATAAACGATTATTGGCGAACCCTCGTTCTCAACGAGCACACTACAACGGCAAGTATTTCATAGTGTTTTTTCCGCATTTGCACAAACCATGACTTCATCGGATAACTGTTCCACTCAGTGGTGAAGCCCACTTCGAGGTTGTCCATCTTCAAAGTATACTGGGCTAGCAACTGTGTTCAGTATGACCGTTTTTGGGGATAAACAGATTTAACCGTTATAATTTGTATGGCTTGTGGGTTTGGTAGTTTTTGAAAATCTATAACTTTGCAGCCAGTGTAGAGCATTTTGCTCATTGCTCAGCAGTCCGACGTGCACGTGCACCTGAATAAGTCGCGAATAGCCCCGATATTTACCATTCAGAACCTTGGAATTGTCCATCTTTGAAGGATTAAGATTTCGGCTGCATTCATTCAGTCGGCATCGAACAGATTCCAGTGATCCCCGCTCAATTGACCTCAAAGCAAAACGACATCAAAAACATCAATTAAGCAAGCGCTGACGAATTTGACTTACCAATCCGAGCCACTGCAGTGTTCGACTAACATCTGAGCCGTAAACTAAGTGCTACATTGTACAGATACTCGTAGTTGAAAAAAAAAATGATAGACGTCACTAATGAGCCGAGTATTTTGGAATATGCTGCATCTTAAGGTACTGAATTCCAGGGTCAATAAACTCTAAGAGGTATATAAAGTGGGATCGGGAAGTGGCAAGTGGATACTTTTAAAGCGTCCTACGGTAGACGGACGTGAGTGCATTTGATTATTTTGACTAAAGTTTGGTAATTACCGCTGCTTTTAGTGTTCACGTGATGCGCGAATAATGGGGGTGGTGTTGATGCTTTTGGGAGTTGCTTAGCTAAGATGTCGGTTACCTTGACGAGTTCGGATACATTGATTCATTTGTTCCCGAAGACGGACTGACTGTCGGGTTGGCTTGCCACACGCATGACGAAAAATAAGTGAAGTTCTTTGTATTGAAGGACCTATAGAGCTCATTATCTTAGTGGCACATCATCTTTTCAAGGAGTATAGTGGCAGGCTGTTGTTAGAATTGACCAGCACTTTTTGGTTCCGTACGGGAGAGTAAATGAGTGCCCAGTGATTGGTGTCGTTCCCATTTTCAAAATGGATATCAAGACATTGTGTGACAACTACGGGTATTAGCATTGTCTATACTACATCCAAAATGCCCACGAATCCTATAACACAACGGCTTATGAAACAGAAGGAATCAGATAGGGAGAGAATCAGCAGATTTACGGTCCGGTCACAGGTGCCTGGAACTTATCTTGAACCTGCGATAGACACTGGATCATTGACATTCCTTTTCTGAGCCAACGGTCGTGGTTTATCTGGGCCTAAAATCTTTTTGCTTCTGTTGCCCATCAGGTTCTTTGGAGTTGTCTCCATCATAGATGGCTCTTATTCTAGAAGGACGTTTTGAGATTCTCGGAGTGGAGATTCTACCGAGTAGTAACTTGCCTGATATTCACTGTGCGGACAACATTGCTTTACTTAGTTCACCTGTAGACAGCTTGCAAGCAATGTTGAATTGGTTAAATGACAGGATCTGTATGATATGTATGTACTTTGTACCTTTAAAGTGTATTGTTAGATTAGCATTACTCGGTCTCTGTTCTCACGGATAGGCCGCTGGAGACCGCCGATCGTTTCATGTACCTGGGTAGTGTCATCTACTCAGCTGGTACTATTGCTGACGAGGTGCTTACAAGAGTAGCGAAAGCAAGTGGTACAGTCGAGAACTTACGTCAATTACGGTGCCGCAAAGACATATTCACCGAATAAAGACAGAGTTTAAGGACTATGTGCGTCGGTTTTTTCTTCGTATTTGATCACTCTTGGTCTCTAAAGTTAACCTGCATCAACTTAGCTGACTGCTTATGCATCACGAACGTCTGTCGGCGCACAAGTAGCGAATCTTGATGTACATGACGAACAACCGGTCTACGATGGTCGGATCCTGAACCGCTCATTTTACCGAAGAAATATCTAGAGAACCGTGCATTGTTCAATCAGGCAGCTGGTGCTTGAAGTGAACCACAAGATTGCCAGGCGACGAGGAGATTACTGGCCATGAAAGCCTTCACCGTCCTGCTAAGAGAGGTTGTTAGATGTCATTTGCTTGATTGAAGAATTGGAGGTCATCCACACCGACAGTTGGAAGCCCTGCTGGACACGGCGGTGTCATAGTGGCAAGTTCGCAGTTGTCATATTTTCGTAAATCTTTTTTTTTGTCTACTTTTCCTCTATATATTTGTACTTTTTGCTATTGTTA